>JAAROE010000664.1:0-45000 GCA_036365135.1 Miichthys miiuy | reverse complement strand
TAATAGATGTATGAAATTATCCTACCACGGAAAAAATATCGATATATGTATATATCGAGTATCCCTATTCAGCTAAAAATACTGAGATATGACTTTTGGTCCGTACGCCCAGCCCTAGATCAGAGGCTGCTGTAGCCGACAAATTCTGTAACTTTCCTAACTAATAATCTAACACTCACACCCATTATATGCTGTGACTGGTCAGCTGTGTGGAGCTGAGAAAACTGACTGGGTTTGAACTTTCCTCTCCAACTCTCCTCTTTCATTTTTACTTTTTCTGTGTCATGTGAATAAACGAGTTCAACACTATGAACATTTGCCTCATCCCCAGTAGTGCAGCTAACTAAAGTTGTTGAAGCGACAAAATCCAGAATGTTAAGTTTGTAGAAATACTGTTTATCTTTATGGATTATATTGATGGAGAATGGGCAAGAAAACAACTGGCATATGGCATCCTTTATTTTCCAGAGTGTTATAAATTCTTAAAGGGAGTTTGGTGTCATATTTTCCACGGACAGTGCAGGGAGCTTTAGTTTAATTCAAACTGCTAATATGTTTATGTTTTAACATTTTGTCAACACTACAGAAACATTAGGTAACTTAACTATGATAAGGTTTTCTGACGTTGACTGCTGTTAGTATTAGTTTGATTAATGGTTGTGTATTGATTACTGACGGTGGCTAATCAAGTTTATTATCAGCTAATCGTATTCTTGTAGTTTCTAATGGCTGTATGCAGTACACTGAGTAGTTTCAGATCTGATGTGTGTGTTTGGGTGAAGTTGACAGTGAGTGACAGTCCAGCTGTCAAAAACTAAAGCCAAACTGTCCTCCAAATCCCTCCGCCGCCCGCTGCTGGACAGATTAAAACCGGGACAAACACCACTGCGTCGGCCAGAGCTGGGATTTACAGCCAGGCAGCCCCACCGAGACTCTGAGGATCTGTGGAGAGAACCAGTGGGAGTAGTTCACTCTGCATGGACTTCCACATATTTCACTTCCTGCAGCTCTGTGAGAGAGGAGGCTTAAATAAGCTTCATAAGTGTTTTAATTATTTGCTTTTTTCAGTGCGGCCTTGGTATTTTTCTCTCTGTATTGGGTTGAGAATTGTTGTGGCTGCAGAGGATCTTTTGACTGAGAGCTCTGAGAGCATTTTGGGCAGAAATTCACGATATTCATCAAGCTGCTTGTCGCATAGAGACCAGTTCAGAGAAGGACAATGCTCAAATCCATCAGAAGAGAAAATCTGATAAGAGAAACAGATGGATAATGTGTGAGCACACTGGGAATGATTTGTTTTAACAGGCTCATTACAAACTTTTTTGTGATGCTAATATTTTGCCTTTCAGCTTTTTTTCCTTTTTTTTGCAGAGATAACAGTTGGCATTTGGTCAGTAGTGAAATACAGACTTTAAGTGCAAAGTCTAGTCCAATAGAGATACTTTAGGCAGTCTTTAGACCTGAGCTTCGTTTGAAAGTATGAAGCTTTCGTGTGCTGATGTGTTGAAGAAACAGCAGGATTTTTCTCAGGTCCTAAATGTGACATTTGTCAACAAGATGTAGGTGTAGAGGGATGGTGTATCACACCAATTTTAAGAATATTTTGTGTGTCACTTAAAAGCTTTTCACAGGTCATTTCAAACAGCTGCTAACAATTGCGACATGCTTGCGATTTGGTTAGCTTTAGGAAGACATCATGTTACGTAAGCTACGTCTGTAACTCAAAATTAATCAATGTAGAATTTGGGATTCACACGGGACATGAACAGTGATCTCCTGGGTGAAGATAACCAAATAACCAAAGTCACTTGGGACAACATGTTGTTCTCTTGTAACTTTCTCTTGTGAATACTTTTGTCATTGATAAATGTTGGAGCCACACTGAGCTCCTGGATGTTTTCAGGCAGGTTTTCTGCTGCTCAGAGCAGGTTTAGTGTCGTTAGTTTTGATTAGGAGACAGAGAAGGAGGCCGAACCCATCTGGAACACAACCTGGTGTGTTCAGTTGTGGAAATACTGCAGAAAACACACACACTAATGAGAAGAGTGTGTGTGTGTGTGTGTGTGTGTGTGGTAGTAAATGTTCTTGCCAACATCACTTGATGATGTTTGATATTGATTGATATTTGTATGTTTGTAGGAATAGCTTTGTTGTTTGCTGTGCAGTTTCCAGCAGCTATTTAATGTTTGGATACATTTTTGATACATAAGAAGTTTTGATCGGCCGATGTTAGGCTCTTACACAGTTGAAGCAGAGCCACGAGTTGATTCCTCAAAGTCTGTGCTTTTTCTCCTTACTGAATGTCTGAAAATGCCATGGAGCCATGACGTGTCTTGTAGATGAAAAATATGGGGGCTGGTTAAGCTGTGGTAACAGCATGCATGCCTGTTTGGCGTTTCCTCCTCCATATACGCTGGCACCTATATTTTAACACAGGATCAAACAAAGCTTTATTGACAATAATCAATAGCCAGAACAGTCCACAGGAAATTTAGAATTAAAAAACATTTTTTAAATTGTGCCTAACTTCTGTGGCTGTGAAGTGAAGACAACGCAGAAGTGCCAAAAACTGCAGTTTCTGGAATGGCCACTTGAAGCTGGGGCTGAGTTAGTCTCCATAATTGCCCATAATAAAATATCCAACTTCACAGAAGAAATAAACATGTTTCAAAGTGCTATATTGCATTAAGGCTTTAAGTTATGCATAATTAAGAGCGTGGCTGCTTTGACTGACAGGTGGGTGCTGTCACATGCAGCTGCTTTCAGCATCCAGGCTTCATTTGGGCCACCTCAGCTCTACCCATGCTACTTTGATTTGGGTTAGCCCGAGGCTGAGCCACTACGTTCTGAACTTCAAAACGGCTCTTCAGAAACCTGTGGGTGAGGTCACAGGTACAATGTCCATTTTTAGTCTTCAGTCTTTGGAGTGAGCACATAAATCATTAGCTTTGGCTTCAGACTGGACACATTGGGATGGAACAAAATATCAATACTTTGATGTATACTGATTGATGTAATACTGATATTCTTGCACCAGTATTGAGACACTGAAGCATTTTCTATCCTTCTTCTAGACTTTTTAGTCTGAGCAGTTAGATTATTGGTCTTAGTTTAATGTGACTGCTCAAACTAAGACCAAGACCTCTGCACTTACTGTTCTGATATCAAGTCTATAAAACATAAATTAATTCATAAGTTCAGTATGATTGATTTCTTCTCCAAGTACTCAGATGCTGTCTTGTAGTGTGGATGATTTTCTTGTAAGATAATGTAGTAATAGTGTATATACCTCAGAATCGCCTGTACCATAACGCAGACCAAACTACTGCATAATATAGTCTCATGATTTACCATTTGATTTCTCGCTCTGTCCCTGATCCTCCACAGCTTGGTCTCTCGGGCTGTCGCCCTCAGAGAGCCTGCGGTCGCTCTGTCCTGCATTTAAATTATTTTTTCTCCCTGCAGACGTCCTTTTATGTTTTAAAGAGAAGATTTTTAAAGCAGCGCCTGCTTCGCTGAGCTTCAGTCTGACCCTGAGCTTCAGGGACACAGATACTTTGGGAAATCTGTGAACTGTGGTCTGAGGTGAAGGAAACAGACCGTGTGGGTGTGTTTTACACTTTATCAATGCTTAACTGCTCTGGTGTTCATCATGCCTTTCAGCCCGTCTCCCCTGTGGCATCACTGTGATGGCTTAAAGCTTCCACAGGCTGCTTGATGTTTGATAATTAATTAGATTGTTGTTAATCAGATAAGATGATTAACTCCTAAGGGGATAGCACGCTAGCAATTACTTATGTTGGGGAATAAATGTGACATTAGTTAACAAAGAAAAAAACAAACATTTATGCAGGGTGTCATTGTCTACAATGTCACAATGAGCTGAGAAGACTGTTAATTGATCCTGATCCGCTTCGTGATGCTAACCTCGCTCTTGGATTGGCTCTTATATTTCTGATTTTGGTCCTTGCAAATGGCAGATCGTTTTACCTGCCAATAGTCAAGTTTCCATCTGAATATAGCACAAATGTTAACTGAATTTCCATAAAATCACCAAAAGATAAACTATTTTCTTTTGATATTTTCACTTCCCTAACATGTCCACTAGGGATGTAACGATACACTCAACTCACGACTCGATACGGTTCGCGATTTTTTTAAATTTCACGATACGATTTTCGCACGATTTTTTTTTTTTTTTAAATCAAAATGAGCTACAGACAAATTATGACCAAATAAAATTATCTTTTTATTTGTAGGAAAAAAATTAGGTGCTTTCTTTGCAGAAACTCAAACAGTTTGTGTTCTCTCATAAAAAGTGCAACGTACATAGTCATCTTAAACAACAAAATACATGAAAAATATCTTTAGAAACAATCTCACAAGTAAACTGGTGTTAACTGGTGTAATTCAGTATCTTAAATAACAAGAATATAAAATCTAAATCTCTAATTTCTTGCGCTCTTGCATTGTTATGGGGGAGAGGGATGCAAAGCCTCTCGTCAGGGTGGTTTGCCCTCTGCAATTTCGCTCACGAGGTGGCATAACGTTACTTTGCTTCTCAATGTGGTGGCGGCTAATATGCTGCTGCATGTTGCTCATGTTGCCGCTATATGTTAGTAGTCTCTTGCAATATTTACATGCTGTTTTGGTTTTGTCTGCCCATTTCTCACCGGTTGTATTTGTGTATATAGGGAATCCAAAATGCCGCCACACAGGTGATTTAAAACTGCTCGGTGCATCCTCTATTTCAAAGCTATTTTCTACCGTCGCCATGTCTTCCTCGTTCTGTGCTCCACCTACGTAGTGACGTAAGTCACGTGACTTGACGCCTGACGTTTAACAAATGAATCACCAACCAGTGACTTTTTTAAAGATAACGTAACCTATTTCTAAAAAAAAAAAAAAAGAAAAAGAACATATCCTACTTCTCGCATTCGAAGAATCGCGATTCATTTTTCTGTCAACTGGTGCAAATCGTCACGCATTTGTACCGATTTTTAATCGTGTCATGATGCATCATTACATCCCTAATGTCCACTGCACATAAAAATAGGTGGACAGGATGAGACTTATTTTATTTTAGATAAAGTTAAAAGACCACAACAGAAGAGACTAATTCAATAAGTGAAAGGAAAAATTGAATAAAAACAAGTTATTATGTGAAGACCAGTCAGTTCCAGTCTCTCTCCATGTGTTTGTTTAGTCAGAGCTGGAGTCAAGTGAAGCTGTTTATCATCATGTTGGATGATCTGTGTCACAGAGTCCAGCAGCTGTTAGTTTAACATGACATGATGTCTTCAGTCAGAGCTGCTGTCCTGCTGAGAGCACACACACACACACACACACACACACACACACACAGGGCGTGCACAGGCATTGTTGTGCAATTATGCAGCTCCTCTCCGGGGCTCCACTAAATCACTCCAGTATGATCGATGGCTGCATCCTCACCGTGTTTGGTATGCATACAAACACACAAACACGTTTGTACTTCTATACTTCAGAGGACTCTCCTTCTTAAAGGTCCATTATGTGGGATTTAATAGCAACTAACGCTTGTCTCAGCTTCCTCTTCCAGGAACTAGGTGGATCTAGTGCTTCATCAGTTTAATTAGTGGACAGAGCTTGGGAAGTGAGACCACTATGACATCAAAACGCTTGTCCACAAACCAGTTGGTAGCATTATGGTGGGTTTACATTTGATCTAAAGTCAGTGTTTAGTTTGTTTATTCTGGGCTACTGTAGAAACATGGAGTTTCAAAATGGTGAACTTCAGGAAGTGGATCTACAGTATCTGTAGATATACAATCTTCATTCTAAGGTACAAAAACAATTCTTAATGAAAACATAGTTATAAATATTCTATTCAATTTCTGCCAGTAAAGCTTACATATGGGCCTTGAGTAACTGGGTTACATTTTGTAACCCAGTTACTCTTCACTTCACTTCATTCTGCCCTTAACCCTTAAACCAAGTCTTAATCCTCAAACAGACTTCAGGACAAAACAAAATGTGGTCATGAAAACTCAAATTGGACCTCACAGTAGTAGAGGTACACACACACATGTACAGATGGGGTCAGTTGTCCCTGCAGTCTCCCAGAAATTATGTTCTACAAGACACATAAGAACACTGTTTTTATTTCATTTAATTTTAATTTTAGCCAAGTTGTACCTGTTAGAGATAACACTGTCATGTGAGCTGCAGTTTAGTCAGACACAAAGCTACCTATGTTCACACACACTGTATTACAGTCACTGTAACTTAGTAACTAGGTAACTAGGAACTTCAAGTGTCCTCAGGATGCACTTGACTTGTGGTTTATAACACATTAGGTCTACCTATAATGACCTTTACACACACCTCAACAATCAACTATCGGACGACTTCATAGTTATTATTGTATGTGTTAAGTAAATTAAAGCACATATTGATCATTGTTGGTGGAAAGGACAATGAAAGGAAAAACTGCAGAGAATTACATAATTAAGCAAAATGTCTGTTTTAGGAATAAAACCTAAACATATAAAACCTAAATGATATATCCAAAAGAAAAAGACTAAATATGTTTTAATCAACAACTTGATTTTTTTTTTTATTATGGGGTGAAAGCAATGACTTGTGACTTGTGTAACAGACCATCAATAACTGTATGCATTTACATTTCAAACTAAAACATTTCCAAATAAAAGTGCTTGTGCTTCACTGAGACGTCTGTGTCGCCGTCAATCATGAAGGACATGTATTTGGCGGTTCCGATGTCCGCATCTGTCTTTTGCTTTAAGGTGTTGGCTATTACCCCAATGAATTGGGTACATGCTGTATCATTGCTATATGTTGCGTTGACGTTTAATCCATTTTACTTCATGAGAAAAATTTCTGATTTAAATTTGGTAAATGGCAACTCCTCTTTGGCTGCTGAAATGCAGCTGGAGAGAGGCCACTTTCTCTACGCTTGGCACGGCATATAGTGTGTTTTTAGACATGTTGTGTTTTTTTTTTTTTTTAAAGTTTCGATATGAGACGTTGTTGACCCGCTTACGAATGCACTATTACCGGCTGTATTCTGACCGCACTCGGGGTCTCGGGCGGGCTCTATCTCAGACTTGGTTGTCTCTCTGGTTCCAAATCTGACTGGGGATTTCCACCAATTCCAGCGTGCCGTGGTCAGTCCCCACCGACACATGATGGCAGCACAGCGCTGCTTTGAGAGCCAGCCGTATTCACGCAAGATCACGCGAGAATCCTGAACATACGCAAGACCCCGCGATAAACTGTGTACAAAGGAAACAACAAATAGCTTACTTTGCTTCTCCGACGTGGAAGAGATTATAAAAACGATCTGTTGTGTCATAAATTATTGTGTGTTGTTCCACTTCAACAGTTAGTCTCTCGTTGTTCATGTTGAGATCCTTTGATCGATTGACTGCTGACCTGGTGCCACCGGTCATGACATAGCGTTGATGTGAAGTTGTGATAGGCTACATCAGGGGTGTCAAACTCAAATACACAGTGGGCTGAAATTAAAAAATTGCTACAAGTCAAGGGCCGGATGGGTTCAACGTTTATTGAAAACTTATTGAAACAACCTTATTGCACATATTGAACCTAGAACTAACAAGGCCTATAGATTACTGCCTATAAAACAATATTAATTATGAAATAAATGAATGAAATAAATATATAAATAAATATAAATATATAAATATATAAATATATAAATAAATGAAAAATAAAAGCAATAAAATCAGTTTAATTAATTTCTCATGACTCTATCTGCATTTTTTCCTGAGTAATTTCAAGTGAAAACATTTTCTACAGGCAAACAACAGCCAAAAGTAATTTACTTCAAAGAAAAATCAAATATCCTGTAGTAGCAAGAGAAAAAAAATGCAAAAATGAAACTGCATTAAATACTGAAAATGCGTCAAAGCACCGTTTGCTGCTCTGTGATGCTCACTAGTCTGAGCCAGATGCTTGGTGTCTCATCTTGGATACAAGTTCATCAATGTCTGGGGTCAGGCTCTGAACTGAGGGAATCCTCAGGATTGAGTGAAGGTGTTCATCAGTAAGAGTTTGTCAAGTTTTGTTTTCATCTTCATCAAAGAGAACAGTTGTTCACACAAGTATGTGCTGCCAAACATGGAGAGCGTTTGAGCAGCCTGGGAGCCCAGCTGGGGCATTGTGTCGGGATGAAACGTGGAAACTCTGCAGCGCCCACAGATTAATATTTTGCCTTAAGTGTGTCACCACATTGGAGCACAATCAGCTCCATTTGAAGGTTTGATGGTGCGCTTTCCACGTCAGCTGCAAATGGATTAATGAGCAGTTCAAACCTGCTTTTTTGGGGGCTTCAAAATCGGCAAATCACTGTGTGAAGTCAGCACCAAGTATGCTGAGTTTTTCAGCAAACTGTGTAGTTGGGAAAACGGCGGCAGCGACCTGCTCTTTCATTGGCTCATCTGCAGCATCTGCGTCTCCCACAGGCGCAGCTTGGTTTTTAAAAGCCCTCACTGTAGCGTACATGTCAGTGATGACACGGCCCCGTCCCTTTTTCAAGATAACGTAACCTATTTCTAAAAAAAAAAAAGAAAAAGAACATATCCTACTTCTCTCGCATTCGCAAAGAATCGCGATTGATTTTTTTCTGTCAACCGGTGTGAATCGTCACACATTTGTACCGATTTTTAATCGTGTCATGATGCATCGTTACATCCCTACTTACAACTGTATAATGAGTAGAGCTGGGTATCGGTACTTGATACTTTTCAGGTATCAACCGAAACAACCCGGTACCAAGTAGTATCGAAACTGCGCCTGTCAAATGGTACCTGCAAACGGTTCCTTTTGTACCCAGATCAAGAAAAAAATTACAGTTTCTATGGTTTTGCTCGCAGCCAATCACCGCAAGCGTTCTTCGATTCAATGTGCCGTGTGATTGGTCCACCAATAGTTTGTTTGGCGGTAAAGCGGGTTCAAGCCGTGCAGAGTTGGCTGGTTATCATTACGAGATGCCGGCAGCAAAACGTTCAAAAGTATGGTTGTACTACACGCCTGTCGCACCGGTACAAATAGATGCGCAAGATTATTTCGGGGAAACGGAAAATACCAGCAATATGATGAAGCACCTCATCAGCACGGAGCAAACTTAAGGATGGAGAACTGCGGTGTTTAAGAAACCAGCGCCTACAACACCAGCATCATCATCGCCATCTCAACAGGACATGCGCAACCCGCGATAACTTCAGGTAATATATAAATGGTTATTAGGTTAACAGTACTCATCATTTGTGTGTTTATTTATATGTTTTTATATGACATTTATTGTCAAGTAAATCGTTTTGGGCACGTTGTAGGCATGTGTGCTAATGCTAGCCTAGCTTGCTCGCTAATTTGACCTAATAAGCAAGTTAGCACTCTACTACTTAGTCACATCTGTCAATGTTTGGTTCAGTGGTTAGTTACTGGTAGTTTTAGCTTCTGTAGTTTTAGCTTCTGTAGCAGCTTAATTACTTACGTACTTAATGTTAAGGTCCAACTAGGACTACTACCACCACCACCACTGCACCGGCTGACCAGAGACTCTAGCAGCAGCCTCACACCATTCACATTAACTGCAAGATCGCAGATGACAAGGGAGAAGAAGGAGGAATGCCACAGGAAAGTGACAGAGTTTATTGTGAAGGGGCTTCAGCCGTTTTCAACTGTAGAGTCACCTTGGTTTAGGTAAGCCAGCCAGCACTGATGATTGTAACTCACTCATGCTCAAGAAATTGAAGTTTCAGCAACTAATGCTTTGAGATGAAACATTTAAAATGCTCTGTGTCCTGTGTTTTACTTAGAGAGATGGTTGCTGCCCTTAACCCACGGTATCAACCGCCATCAAGAGACATGCTCTCTACCACACTGATCCCAGCGTACGCGGTAGAGAGGGAGAGAGTGCAGGCAGAGTTGGAGGAGACTGAGCATGTGGCGCTTACCTGTGATCACTAAAGATCACTACATTACAGTCACTGTCCACTTTGCTAAGGGAGGTCAGCTGCAAGAAAGGGTTCTCCACACTAAAGCTGTCTATGAGGCCCAGACAGGAGAATTTGTGGCAGAAGAGATTTGTCACATAATGGCAGAGTTTAATATTTAGGAAAGGTGGTAGCATTAACAGTCGACAATGCTGCCAATAGGTGTGGCTGCTAGGACGTTGAAGGTGGTCATGGGGTGCAATTGTTTCTTCTTGCTAGTGCGTAACAGAAAATAATTGAGAAGCACTGCTCTATTGGCAGCATAAATGTTTCAAAATTATTACTTAACATGTAAATGAAATGCATGTGCATTGTTTAATATGTTTTCAGATCTTCTACAGCATGCAATGATGCTCGATGTGAGAACTAGGTGGAATACGCTCTACCTCATGATTGAACGGTTTGTAGAGCAGTATTCAGCCATTCAGGCAGCATCTTTGGACCCCAGGCTCAGGAGGTCAATGGAAAGGGACAGGTAAGGTTTGATGTGCATGACATTATCACTAGACTGACACAGTATTTCTTTAATTTGATATCTTCATTAAAACTGCTTTGGTTTTGTATGTGGTGGTTGTCTTCTTTTTTCAGAATCCTCTAGATCTCAACACTGTGTGTATCCTCAGAAAGGACTCCAGCATGTGGCCAAATTCTGCCCATCCTGCAGAAGCTTGAGGGCCACTTCAAGGTTCAGGATACAGACTCCACCTTTACTGCTGCCATTAAGAAAAGGGTGTGGGACGACCTTTCAAAGCGTTACACGGTATGTATTTTGTTGTTGTTGTAGTAAATCACTAAAAATACATTATGAAAGGGTCTAATTCTGGTATCTGCATTAATTATCTCCCACAGGATGAAAACATCAGGATGTTCTTGGAAGAGGCCACATCACTTGACCCCAGGTTTAAGACCAAAATCCTGGATGCTGCCGTTTGGTCTAGGTTGGAAGAGAAGGCATGCGGCGAAAACTCTGAACAGGTTTGCCTTATTTTGACTATTGTTACTGTACTTTCTGGGATGAAGATGAAGTATTGATTATTGAAATGCCACACAGAATAGTGATATAACACTGTATTAACATAGCATGCACTGGAAATCGGTGAAGACGAAGAGGACCAACTGGATGAGGGGATGGAGGAAGAAGAAGAGGATGTAGAGGCTGCATCTATGGAGAACACAGCATATGTAAGCTTTCCATAATACTTACCATTCATTACTTACTCATCTCTTAAATAGACAAACCTAAGCACTTTGCATTAAGATGATCAGCACTTCAGTGCTTTCCTCTGGTTTTAGTCTCACTTTTTTTCTCTCAATTTTTACCTTGATACTTATCTCTATAGACTGCTGTGACTACGAGCCACTCTGTGTCTGACTCTGCACTGGGGGATCTGTTCGCCAAGGAGGACCTGGCCCTTAAAACTATCCGGGCAGGGCCACCCCTTGACCGGTCAGAGAAGGCACGAAAGGAGCTTAAACTCTACAGAGCTTTACCTGCAGAGCTGACCTCCACCAATCCTGCTGAGTGGTGGTGGGAGAGGAGAGGGACATTCCCCATTTTGTTTGACCTGGCCTCTAATTATACTTGTGTCCAGGCATCCTCCACTCCAGCAGAGCGGATATTTTCAACTGCTGGAGACACATTAAGCCAGGAAAGGGCATGCCTTGCCACAGAGAAGGCTGACATGATATTCTTCCTTAAAAAGAACTGTTGAGGAGGACTGACTGGTTACTTACTGGTTAGATTCAGAATGTTGGTTGGTTGTGATGTTGTTGTTAATACTTTGTTGTACATGTTTGTACAGTTACTTAATAAATATTTGAGCACTTTCAACATGCATTTGTGTAAAAATCTTTTGAATGGGGACATTTACACAACCGATTGCTTTCTTTTCATATGATTAATATCGAATCAAGTTGAAAAAAAGTATCGAATGAAGTACTCAGTTGGTATTGGTATCATTTTAAAGGTACTGGTATCGGTACTGGTATTGAAAATTTTTAAACGATACCCAGCCCTAATAATGAGCGAGTGGATGAAGCCCTCGCACACTGAATAGTGTCGATCACGTTCTGAGGCAATCCAACAGTGCCCAAATTTAACCTCTCACAGGCCAGGCCCAGAGAGCCACCTGCTCTGGATGGGGGTGGTAAATCTCCCCCGCGGCCTGAGACAAGAGGTCCCTGCGCAGCGGTTGTCCTGATAGTAACTGAACTATCTCCGCTATCCAGTGTTTCGACAGCCACCGTGGGGCTATCAAAATCAGTGACAGGCCCTGAGCTCTCACTCTGGTCAGTGTGGGGGAGATTAGACTGAGAGGAGGAAATGGGTACAGCAAGACGTTTGGCCATGGGTGCCAGCGCATCCACACCTAACGGCGCATCCTCCTCTGTTAATGAGAAATACAGCTGACAATGTGCGTTTTCTCGCGAGGCAAACAGATCTACGACAGCCCGGCCGTATCTCTGCCACAGCTGGCTCACCACCTGGGGATGGAGTTTCCATTCCCCAAAAAGAGGATTTCCTCTTGACATGAGATCTGCGCCCTGTTCAGCACTCCCGCTACGCGCCGCCCGCAGCACCCAAGCCAAGAGACACAGAATTATTTTCCGTGCCAGCTTGTGAAGCCGTGAAGAGCGCACTCCTGACAGTTCACATATGCCACCACCGTGGAGTTGTCAGATTTCACCAGCACATGCTGCCCTTCTCAGGTGAGGGAGAAAATGTTTCAAGGCCAGAAACACTGCCATCAACTCAAGATAGTTTATATGCGCCTGAGCCAGCTCCGCTGACCAGATGCCATTTACTGCTCTGCCCTTGAATGTCGCTCCCCAACCTGTCATGGACACGTCCGTTGTTATGACAACCCTTGACGCCACCGTCCCCAGGCAGACACCCTGTGAGAAAATCGCCGGATTTCTCCACTGGTGGAGAGCTGCTGAGCACTCTGGAGAAACTGTCACCGAGCGAGAGAGGTGACAGCGGGGACACAGTCTTAACGATGCTACCCATCTCTGCACATCCTCATAAGCAGGAGGCCCAGCCTCCCTACTGAAATCACCGATGCCATTAGCCCCAGCAGCCGTAGACACAGTCTGAACTGCACCGCTGTCCCCAGTTGAAACCGGGCCAGACACTGAATGAACGACCATAGCCTCTCCTCCGATAGCGTGGCACGATACCTGATGGTGTCTATACTGAGACCCAGATGGGAGATGCATTGTGCGGGCAGCACTCGGCTTTTGGTCCAGTTTATTCTGAAACCCAGGCCGCTGAGGTGAGACGTCACTGTCTCCACATCCCTGAGCGCCTGCTCCCGTGAATTCGAGCATATCAGATAATCGTCTATGTACGAAAATATTCGGATACCTCTGCTCCTTAACGGAGACAGTGCTGCTTCCACACTTTTGTTGAAAACCTGTGAAGCCAGCGAGAGACCAAACGGGAGCATTCGGTATTCGTAGGCTATGCCCTGGTGAGCAAACCTGAGGAATTTCCTGTGTGCAGGGAAAATCTCGATGTGAAAATATGCATCTGCTAGATTGATTGTGGCAAACCAGTCACCGGGACGGATAGACTGACACAACATCTTTATTGTTAACATTCTGAACGTGTATTTTCTCAGATGACTGTTTAACACATGCAGATCCAAAATTGGACGCAGTGATCTCCCTTTCTTTGAATGAGGAAGTAACGGAGTAAAATCCCTGTTGATCGACCACTCTGATCGCTCTTTTGAGTATTTCGCTCTGTAACACCGTGCAGCTTCCTCTGCTACTGACATCAAAACACTGTTGAATCTCGGTGGTTTTGTAGCAAACTGAAGCCTGTATCCCCGGGAAACAGACAACACCCATGTATTCACTGTGCATGCATTTCTCCACCTGAACCGCCAGGGGCCCTCTCCAGAAAGGAGATGGCGCCACTGGTGGCCGGGAGGAGGAGGTATGAACCTCCCTCCCTGGGCTGCCCTTGGCTCTTGGCCTGGCTGCGGGGCTTTCACCTTTTATTTCTGTGAACATGGGAACATAAAAACGAGTGTTGTGAGCCGGTCTCGCAACCCCCCCGCAGCAGCGAACCCGGTGTGAGGTGGGGGCCGTGATCTGCTTTCGAGGCAAACCGATCTCACCGCCTGCATCGCCGCCTCCCGCCTGAAGACATCTTCGAACAGCAGGGTATGGCCTCAACCTCCTCCATCGAGTCCGCCAAGTCCTCGCTCGCGGCTGATGGGTAGCCTGGATCTCCTGAGCGGAGATCTGAAGTGGCGATGGAGGCGCTTGCCGTCAGTACCTGTCACAGCCACTCTCAATCTCCCTCCAGGATCTTCATCGGCATGGTGCAGCAATGTGCGCAAATCTGCGGGTCCGCTTAGCGCCGCCTGAGCCTGCTTAGCTCCCATGCACACGATACACATAGGGTGGGTCTCTGCCCAAATCGTTGCTCCACATGACGTGGGGCAACGGCAGGAAGAGCCCTTCCTCCGTCTTCCCGGCTCCTATGATGGGGCTGCGGGACAGACATGCCAGCTGGGGAGAAATGTGGTACTAGGGGTGAACCTAGTTTAAAATGTTTTATTGGGGTATATAGTCGGTGTGAGCCTAACTATAACCTGTCGTGTGGAGAATAGTCCGCCGTTATGTGTTAACTATGTTCAATGACGGTGGCACACAAGCTAATGTGAGCACCTAGCCCGAGCTCGAGTGAACGTAGCCCAAAGCTAGCAGGACACCCGGTGGTTGAGCACCTGGTGACCTTGTAGGAAAGCGGTCGCAATCCCACTGTAAGTAACCGTCAGCACAGTCCAGAGTCTGTCGGTGCCGCGCTAGGCAACATTTCCTTAACAGGATGTCTGATAGCAGTTAAGCTAGCAACCAACCTGACAACCGGATCCACTCAGGGAGCTCTCGTTATTCCGCTGAGGAAGAAAGCGAGAATGGCCCAGACGGGGCCGTCGACCGTGGTATATAGAGGAGGCGGGCCTTCCTACATCGCCAACCTGTCTGTCAGAGACAGACCTTGTGTCATTGAGCTTCTGTAATGGTCTCGCCAGAAGCGATTCCCATAGTGAAACACCGAGCGAAGTTAGAAAAAGAACCGTGGTAGATGCAGTTCACAGAGAGAAAAACGAAATTGCAGAATGTTCAGAGCCATTAGGCCATTAGTTCATTTACTTATTTTGTAATGTGTAGGTATGCTTTCAAAGACATGTTAAAACTGAAATAAAAATACCTATACAAGTAGTTACGTCTCGTATTAGTTTGTCCTCCCGTTATTGACATAATGCGCAAATATAGATATTCGAATGGTTCAAACCTATGTGTTTTTTTAGAGAGAATATACAAACGTCATTTTGAAGCAATTTTGACAGTCCTACTTACCAGGGATCGAAGGTCCCGTGTCTTGGCTGGATGGACTCTCAGTAGTGGGGATGGATGGAATGACAGTAGTAGGGCTGGTTGTAGGCTTCGTTTTCTTAATGAAAAAACTTTTAATGTTTCTACCTCTCTTCATTTTCCCTCGTTTTGTCGTGTTTATTTTCTTTTTCCATTTGACTTACAGTAGGCTATTTTGGCACTCAGGTCGCTCACAATTTTTAAACACACACAACTTAGAGCAGTGAGCAGGACCACAATCAGAGACCCACCCGAGCTCTGTTTCTTATTGGTTTAGACCACGATGTGATCCTACCATGAGTGTGAGGTTTGAGGTTATTGTTCCGTTGCAGTGTTTTGATGAAGCAAGTGGGGGTGGGAATCACTGGTAGCACGGCTACCCGGCAGGTGGTCACACCCAGGCAGGTGTCTCTTGTACGTGTGTCGGTAACGGCGCACACATACAGGAAAACTAAAACTCAGATCTGACTGCATATATTCCCCGTCATAGCTACAAGCTGCTGTTGCATATAAGAGACGTTACCGGTGTATTTTCCTCTGGATTCCGCTCAAGAAATGAGAGCAGTCTAACATGACATGCACTGACATTAGATAACACACATGAAATTGATGAGAAACCCTAACGTGATTATGTTAGTACACGATGTAAAATCACGTCACTGCACTAAGTCACCTAACTTTACTGTAATTATAAATGGGCCGAATGGTGGTACAGGAGGTTGAAGATGAAGCCCGGGGACGGAGATGGTTGGTGCGGCCCCATCAACCAGTAAAAGCGGATTGTCCGTAAAACCCATCCCTCTCCAATGAAAGTTTTTGAAATTGTCCACTGCAAAATGAACACTGCAGAGGTGGCTGCTGGTGGTGATTTTCAGGTCTCCATTAATATGGCCCTTCACAAATATACCGTTGCGCAATAATTCAATTTTGATTCCAGAGGTGGGGGGACACAAGTATTTTTAATAAAACTTTAACTCTTTAAGTTCACTGTGTTTTCTAGTACTTCTAGTTTTCTATTGCTACTTTTAAGTTTACTGTTCCCTTTTTTGGTTTGACTGGTTGTAACTCAGTACCACCAATTTCACACTTATTTTTGGAATATATGGTAAACAGACCTCATTTACATAGCACCACCCAGTGGTGGGCAGGTCAAACTGGCAGGAATGTTACAGGTGGGGAGAAATTGAATAAAATGTCCATAATTCAGTGTAAGTAGTCAAGTAATCAATTTTATTTGAAATGAGTGTAACAGAGAACCACTGTCATTTTTAGGCAGTTATATGGAAGAATATCCTATTTTTGATGAAAAGTGAACAAGGGTCAGTTTGACCCAAAGGCCACAGAAGGGTCAACATAATCAACTCATCCAAAGCTTCCAAACACATGTTGTCTTCGATCATTGTGCACAGTGCCCCTGCACTTTCAAATATAACAACAGCCCTCTTACGTCTTGTCTGGACGCACAGGCCTCTGTCATGTTAGCACAAATAAATATACATAATACACATAACTTAAGTACAGTACGTAAGAAGTAAGTTACGTTGTAGTACGTAGTTACCTGATGTCACATGAATACTTTGCGTAAGTTAACTAACTGAAAAAAACATCTTTTTTTTGTCCTGGACGTTTTTTTGCTCTTTATACACTACCCGACTCTGACAGAACATAAAACCACAAGAGACCTTTGGTTTAGCTCATCACACTCATGTAGTAACTGCATGTGAGCTGAGAAAGAAAACCTTGTTTCAGTAAGCGTTGGATGATAATTATTGTTGCTTTTTATTATTAGACTGTGGACTGATTTGAGTTTTGTAATTCTACTTTGACTACCACAACAACTGCAGATCCAACAAACTGTCTCATATTTTTGTGTTTTATTCTTGTTGCTGAAGTCTCAGAGACGAGCAGCATCCCTGAAGCCCTCCCGCTCCGACACGCATGGCATGCTGTGACGCTTGTAGGTTGCTTCCCGCCGAATTCGTGTGAATCAGCGTTTAATTAACTGATGGGGAAGCTTCCCAGACTCCCAGCAGGTTTCAGTTTGTACAGTTTTCACATTGATCTGTGGTTTTGTTAGAGGTGGAGTCCCAGACTGCATAAACTGTGTTTTTACCACCTTCTGATTAACTGAGCGAGGAGGCAGACACAGAAAAATCAAAGGAAAGACAGGGACCAGAGGGAGATAGAGAGAGATAACGTGGTGAATGGAGAGAGAGAGGGCACTGTGCAGAACACTGTAATTATGTCTTCTTGTCCCTCGATCGCCCTGCTGAGATGAGCTTTTAGTGGAAAGAGATGAATCAGCGTTTCCTTTGAGGAGAAAAATAACAGCTCGATAAAGAGGCCGCACAAGAAAACAAAAACCATTTAACCTACCACACACACACACACACACACACACACACACACACACACACACTGTGAAGATAAACTGAGAGAAAGCTAAACAGCCTTCTGTTTAAATTTAAATGTTGCCCTTGATGGAGCTGTGATGGCGGATGCTATTCCCTGTTTCACCTTGTCATCTCTGAAATGATCAAACATGCAGACAAAACATGCAATTTAAATATAATTAAGATAATGGTTGACCAGCAGATGCACCATACTGTTATTGTTTTGCTCAAGGAGGATAAGAATATTTCTCAGACCTTCTACAGTACATTTTCTGTTTCTGTTTTTATTCTATTGACTTGATCATAAATAAGGAGAAATGAATGTAATGAAAGGAAGGAACATTCCATAAAGAGATTCAAATTTTATTTTAAAATGTTTTTCTTCATTCTGTGTTTTTCTTTAAAACTTTTCTTGATGTTACTGAACATAAAACCTCAGGACTATTCTATAACAATCATATAGTTATATTTTACAGCCACCAGTGTTAATCTTTTCTGATGGGTTTAAATACTACAATACCCATGAGCATCAGCTGTCATTGCCATGGAGGAGAAGTGAATTGTAGCTGTTGCAAATTCAAAATGCTTTGTCGTAGCTGTTGTTAATAAAACACAGTGCCATGGTGACTGAATTCTTTAAAAAAAGAAAAGTAAATTAAGCTGCAGTAATGCAGTAAACACCTTTAACATGTGGACACTTGTTGAAATGCAACTTGGGAGGAAAGGTGCAGAAAAAACAAACTTTGCAAACTGTAACAAAATTTCTTGTTTGTTTTCATCCACTACCATTGTGTGAATATTATATATTACATATATAATGACATAATTAGCGTTTGCTCAACGTGAGGAAGGTTACATCAGATCTGTGTGGAGCGAACATGGATGGATCATAGAACCTTGAGGAGACTGTCGGAGCTGAAACGGCTAATCTTGAACTTGAACTTAAAATAAGTTGACATGACTTTTGGCTTCACGTGAAATGCAAAGCTGGGTTAAAGTCTTTGTATTTGTTTGACCCATCCATCCACTGCACATCCTCCTCTCTCTTTACTTGATCACCTGACATCAACAGCACATTCTTATGTTACACTAGAGGAGCCTGTCGAGGAATAACACTAAAGAGGAACCTACAGCATTGTACATACTGGTGTCAGGTCAAGCTGCTGTATTTGACTATAGGCACACCTTTCTCTGAACATCAAGCTTTGGCTGATGTGAGGTGTCCATGTTTGTTTGCTTTTACAGGCACTTACACCTGGACTGTTGACTTTATTTACAAGGCAGAAGCAGATAATTGCAGTAACATTAATGTGGCTTAAGTTCACAGATATCCACAGTCTCAGTGGACCTCCGAGCTCACAGCAGCCTGAGGTCACCTCCTGACACGCCCTTTGGTCCAAGCTGAGCCTGCTGAGGTGGCAGGAACACGGCTGAAAGGCCCATTAACCGCTGCCTCACCACGCCACGCTATGGTACGCTGAAGCTGATTTATGACACTGCAGCAGGCTGGTGAGGGTGAACGGTAAATCAGAATAAATGGATGTGGCAGTGGTGTGTGTGTGCTCGCTTGTGTGCTTGAGGAGACACACAAATGCTGTGAGGGTGACGAAACCAAACAGCTCAGCATGGTCTCACCTGCAGCCAGACACTCACCCATGAAGACATGAATATGTATGAACACACACACACATACACTTTGTGATTTGGTGTGTCAGGGTGCAGGCAGGAGGGGGTTACTGAGGCTGAATGCTATCATTAGTGTTGGAGGGGGTGAGCGTTAAGTAGCAGCTATATAAATGCAAATTCCTCATCATTTCCTCACCGTGTCTCCTCTCATTGTGCTGCGTTTGAGTTCAGTTCAGTTTACTCCTCCGCTCCTCTCACCCTGTAAATACTCAGCTCTCCTCTGTTCACTGAGACGACTCTACTGCTTTAAAGAAAAAAACAAAGCAGACTTCTCATATCACTTGCTGCAAAATAAAGATATTTGAACAGATCATTGATTTCTCCCTCTCCACTAATGCACTCACTAAATGTGTTTGTCCGCGATGTTTATTGAAGTTCTTTGCTGCTGTGTAATTATTCCCATCAGGAGAACAGCCACTGAGTTCACTAATAACACCATTAGAGTTTGCAGCAGTACCGCGCAGAGCAAATTAAAAGCCTTATTAACACCTGAAAAGGCTCCTTCGCTGTGATTATGAGCACAATACTGACGCAACTTCACAGCTAAAGTATTCTGGATTTCATACAGCAGCAGCAGTGACACTGTACTCTAGTACATTTATTTGTGTACTGTATTTAAGTACAATTTTGAATTCTTTGTACCCTACATGAGTATTCACATATACTTTATACTATTCCACCGCATTTGAGAAGGAATTATTGTACTTAACTGTATTTATTTGACAACCTTCATCAATTCTGATTTTACATAAAATGCACAAAAATTACTTGGTCAGGTTTCATGCTTTTGGTTAAAATAAGTACATTAGTTATGTCACTTATGATACGTACATGATGTAAGTTGTGTAACTCAAATTTTCACCCACGATACAAACAAACAGTATTCTCCTTGGTGAAAGTCCTGTATTTGTTTAACCCATCCATCCATCCATCCATCCATACATCCATCCATCCATCCATCCATCCGTATGTGGACATTCTTACTCTTTGTACTACGTCACGTGACTTCAATGACTTCATCCTTACATTAGTGCCAGATGGACGCCTCTAGAAATGATGCTTGACGGGTACCTACACCGTCATACTTTAAAGTGTAAGGCCTCCGACCAAGCCATTGTATTTGCCTGCAGAATGACCCTAACCCAACCACAGTGGTTCGGACCAGTCAATGCCTTTGAGGAACTATAGCATGCACTCCAGGCGTGGTTTAAGTTTGCTCAAAAAACAACAATGATGTCAGCATAGATGCTGTTCGCATTAGTTTTATCAGAACTCCCTATGACTCCAAAAGAAAATAATTTTAATTGTATCACATAAAGGGATAAAAATACTCCAGATAACTATGCTTTTACTGTGTTTGTCACATGTTTACTTTACTGCAGTGCACTCTGGGGCCTCCATGAGATGGCGGATCTCAAAATGTGTCTGATTGTAACTGTGCCTGTTCATGTTTGTAAAATACTGTTTCAGCTTTAACTGTTTATTTGCCAAGAAAAGCAAATTATGACATTATAATCCACCTGTATAAACCTTCACAGACGCTGTTATTGTGCTGCATCATTTCTGTCACTTTTAATTTAATTTAAATTCATCACTTGACCCTGCAAACATCCAATCAGGATCAGAACTGAAATTTGGATCTCAAAAATCTAATTAGCTCCTTGTAGCTTGAGGGTGATCTGTCCTCCAAATCTGAGTGAAAGCTGTAAAGCAGGGGTTGGCAATTAGCGGCCCGCGGGCCAAAACTGGCCCGCCATCAATTATATCTGGCCCGCTAGATGACGTTGATTTATTTTAAAATATATATATTTTTTAATATATCTTTTAAACCTCATGTTTTCTGTCAAAAATACAACAATTCCACAGATTTCACAACATTTATTGAAAAGTAGCTGATAAGTAACGTGACAAAACAGCAGCCAGAACATCCTTGCAGCCTCTTTACTTGACGCACAGGTTGGAACGCTAATTGGCACGTGCGTACGCTGTAACCTGTGGAAAATAAAAGTGTCCTGTGTCCCTCTTGCAACGGACAACGTGAACAAATATGTTTCATTGAATAAAAAAACAAACAAGGTCGGCTCAAATATCAAATAGCCTAATTAAAAAATGTGAATGCACATCAGCGGCATGGGGAAACAGATCTGCGCTGCTGTATACATTAGTTACAGCAGGTTGCTAGGGCAGGTTGCGTAATAACAGCACATAGAAGCAAATTAATGTTTTAAATTAAATTAAATGCATTTTTAAAGTTAAGTAACATTTATTTTTAATATAATAGAAAAAATAGAAAAACTTTTTTTTTCCAGTAGGAAAGCATGGTCATGGCCCGTGATGGAATTGTCAGAAAAAGGAGCTTAACCTCACAAAGGTGATGAAATTTCCCCCAAAATGACCAGAATACCCTTAAAACCAGGGAGAAAAGAGGTAAACCTGCTGAATAGATGCTCTCTGTTTGTAATGCTGCAAAACTGATTGGAGGGATTTTAATAATTGAATGAGGTCCAGCTGTGGTGTTTTTTTATGGAGATAAACCCTTTTTATGTGGTGTTACCTCAGATCCTCTTGTGATTTCTAATAACTGCAGAGGTCGCGTGAATCTGCCGTGTCCACAGTCTGGAAGGTAAATAGGTCATCACAAATTATTTTACCAAACAGGCTTTTGAATGTCACATGTTTGGGTGACCATTAGTGACCGCTTTCTGGTTTTGAGTGAAATGTCTCAACAGCTGTTGACTGGATTGCACTCCAGTGTCCTCGTCAGGATGAATTTATAATAATTTTGATGACGAATTTGAAGTTTTTATTAGCCCCATCATCAGGTCAACATTTTGTGTAACTAAATCCTGAAACTTTTTCAGATATATATAATTAGTATAATTAGTATTGTTGTTGATCGATTCAGGTCTAAATCTTTACAGTTAGTATAAAGTATAGCTTGATTTCCACATATTGGAAGCCTGGGTGTGAGTATGAATGGTTGTTTGTCTCTATGTGCCCTGTGATGAGCTGGTGACTCCAGGATGTACCCCGCCTCTCTCTCAAAGTCTGTTAGGATAGGTTCCAGCCCCACCATGACCATGATAGGGATAAACAGTTGTGGATAATGGATGTATAGAAGCCTTGCTGTTGCAATTAAATTTTGCCATTGGCTGATGTGGAGGCAGGTTGGGTGGCTGCTTTCGTCACCAAATGCAAAAAAACAAAACAAAACATAAAACCTGACTCTACGCACTGTGGCTTGCTACCTAGCCGTACTGGAAATTCCTGAGCTGCTAGTTTAGCTAATGTTACAACACAAGTACTACACAGAAACGTACACATTCATGGCTGTGCTTAGAGTGACCGTCAAAGCTCCAGTGGACTCTGTGTTCAAAGCTGGCACAGAGAGTCTGACACCAGCTGCTCATCGCTCATAACTCGCTTAGCTCTCACCAGCGGCAGCTGTATTCCTGCTAAATGTGCAATGGTCAGCCTGTCACTCTGATCAGCATTAACATAAGCATGTTAGATATTAGTTAGTTATTGCTTGCTTGCTTATGTGTTAGCATGCTGAAGTACAGCTCACAGGGCTGCTAGCATGACCGTAGACTCTTAGTTAGCATTCAGACTGAAATCAGCCCTGAATTGAAAAAAAATAACAGAAAGAAAGAATACAGAATAATTCACTCCTGGCATGAATAAATGTTCATTAGTTTTTATTCATTTCATTTTTTACATTTAAAAATGTGTCATAAATTGGGAGAAATATGGGAGAGCTGTGACCCAGAGAGGAAACTGGGAGAGGGCTATGAAAAACAGGAGTGTCTCTCAACAATCAGGAGGGTTGGCAAGTATGGCATTATGTGCAGACTCACAGTATTACACTATCCATTGATCCTGGAAAAATCAGTGAACCCCATGTGAATCAGTTTTTACTCTCTAACTGCCTGGAGAAAATGGGTTTTTAAAATGCAATAGCTTTAAATTTACCCACTCAAACAAAATCAAACTTAAACAACATCTTCATTGAATTCCTATAATGGGAGGCCCTTTAAATGCTCGTGGAGCTGCTGTGTAATTAGTCAGGTGAATTGAAATCAATTGAATGGGAAAAGTGCTCCAGCAGCTTTCAGCGGTGATGAGGAGAAAGAAACAAAGGATCTTAAACTGAGGGCGTGTTAATTTTCCTAAAGGCACTTCAGTGGACACGAGCCCCGACTGTTATTCATAAAATCCAAAACAGCCTGAAGGACGTTTTTTACAGGGATTATGAGGACTTCAGCAGCTGCTTGTATTGGGTGTTATGTGCCCATAATCAGAGCGTCCTCTCAGGTGTTGCTGCTGCTGTAATATCTAATTACACAGATAAACCAGCAGTGTGAGCCATAAAAGAGTCATTTAGGGTGATCTCGGCTCAGAGGAGTGGAGCTGTCCTGCAGATCAATAGTCATGTTTAAAGGTTTGCTCCTACACAGCTCAATAGGAAACGCATGGCTGAGCTGAAGCTCTGAGTTTGCCGCTGGATCAATACTATTGTTAAACGCTGATTAATACCCATCGGATCTGATGAAGATGAATAATGGCAGCAGCAGCAGGAGCGATGATACGACTACTTACAAAACAGTGGAAGGATATGAATTCGGCACCGAATCACCTGTTTCTTTATCAGACTCATTGCTTTTTCTATCTGTCCCTGCCTTTATCTGTCTCTCTCTGGCTCTATCTCATCCTGGCTTCTCTTTATTAGACCAAGTCCTCAGTTAGAGGCTTGTTGCTGCTGTGTGTGTGTGTGTGTGTGTGTGTGTGTGTGTGTGTGTGTGTGTGTGTGTGTATGTGTATGTTTTGGATGGTTATTGATTCTGTGTCCTCAGTGGATAAATAGTGCCACGCTTTGGAGTTCAGTCTCCATCTTTCTTTCATTATCTATCCAGCTGAGAAAATGACCATTTATTCTTCTGTCTTTGAATGTTTGACCCATAAAGGTATATTTATATACTGTAGGAATGAAACATCAAGACAATGAGACTATCTTCGAATGCTTAAAAAGATCCATCTCTGTCATCACATGTTGATATTGATATGAATCATAAAGTAAGGACCAACCAGTAAAATTGTACAGTACTACAAGTACTGAGGAGAAATCCTGGTAGAGGCTCAGGGGAAAGTGGTTTGAGAGATGACAGAGACATACAGTAGGTAGGACCAGTCTGGAGGTCTGCAAAGGCAAGACCATTCAGGAGGCCCATGTTGCTTAGGGTACAAGGCTCTGGGTGGGTGTGGAGATACACACAAACTTCTGGCTGAGTGCTGCTGTGTCGGATCTCCCCCCAAAGAACAAGAGGGGCAGGAGATGCTGCTGGACACTTCAGGTCAACACAAACGTGGATGCCCCTGTCCATGAGGTCTTCAACTCCCACTGCCATAAGAATTTTTCAGGCAAGCCAGTGGAGGATGGGGGCAGTCCAAGTGGGCCATGGGCCAAGTGGGCCAACTAGTGGTGAAAGAAGCCAACAAGATGAAAAGCAGGAAAGCAGGGCTGTTCAGGCTGTGTTCAGCCAGAGATATTGGTTGGGGACTGGGGATATAGATGAGCAGGGCAAGAGCACTTTGAGGAGCTCCCAAGCCCGACTAACATGCCCTCTATGAAGGAGGCAGAGCTCCTCTGCAGCAAATCTCGAGGTATGGATAACAGACATCTGGGCCAAGGTGTCCTTTGGTCAGATTTGTTGCATTGTCTTGGCTGACACACCTCTTCAGTGTAGCATGGAGATCAGGGACAGTACCTGTGGAGTGGCAGACCGGCGTGGTGGTTCCCATTTTCAAAAAGTGGGACTGGAGAGAGTGCTCCAATTGACTTTTCGCCAAGCCCTGCCCCCCTTAGTTACTGTTGCTAGGTCCGTCAAGCACGACAGAGTGCCATGACGGGAAGAGGTATATAGGTGCGTGTCAGTGACAGTTTTTGGAGCAATACCTCCGCGATATCCTCCAAATCGAGGCAAAAGGGGTTACAATATGCAGTGGAGGGATATATTCAAAATATTAAAATACGCAACAAAGACATAACCGCTATCGAGGCTAATGCTTACCGGTCCCTTTGCACAGCATTTATAGGATTGGGAAACTCAGGAGTAGGCTGTCCATTCAGAAAATGCTACATGAAAGATGAAAACAAAATGAGTTGAAGTTGCTTGTTGGGGTGCTATGTTCGACTTTGTTGAAAACTGACGAAAAATAAGCTTAGGGAGCTCTAATCATTGAGACCCAACACAACAACAGCTAATATAGCTATTGTTAGCTAACATGTTAACTAATGTTGGCTAAAGCTAAAGTGCTCGCTGAACTTAGCTTAGAGGGTAACGTTCTGGCAGTGATATCCTTGTCATGGTATAACTTTGGTCCAATTTGTGTTCTTGCCTCTAGTTCTAGACAACACAGTACGTAGTTAACGTTAAATGTTCGTCCTTACCTTTGAGCAGACATATGTATTGTAATAAATGCGGGTTTTCGCCTTTAGCTATAAAAGCTAAGGATGTCAGAACCTCTGAACAAACACACAGATAGGGATGATGTACAATCTTTATTAATAATTAACAAAAGTTCATAAAACATGTGGGGACTCCGATCTGACGGAGAGATGCTGGTCGGGGACACAGGCTTCCTTCTGGAGGGCACAACAACGACAGGCTTGCCTCTAATACAACTCCGTGACAATCCACTACACATCGGCTAGCTTTACTAGCTTCTAAGGCACGCTTTCAACACAGAACGCGGAATGAAGACCCACTGCACATCAGGCTAGCATCACTAACTTTTAAGGCACGCTTTAAACACAGCACGCAGTGTCTATACACCATCCCACACACGGCTAACCTGCAGCATATAGCACCAAAAGTCCGCACACCCCTCCTGGAGCTGCCACCTTACCGTGGTGGAGGGGTTTGCGTGTTTCAATGATCCCAGGAGCTATGCTGTTGGGGGCTTCATGCCCCTGGTAGGGTCACCCATGGAAACCAGGTCCTAGGTGAGGGACCAGACAAAGCGCAGCTCAAATCCCCCTGATGAGTGTAAAAACCAATGGAGCCGGGTCTCCCTTGCCCGGACGTGGTCACGGGCTCCCCTGGAGCCAGGCCTGGGGAGGGGCTTGTTGGCGCCTGGTGGCCGGGCCTTTACCCATGGGGCCCGGCCGGGCACAGCCCGAAAGGACAACATGGGCCCCCCTTCCCATGGGCCCACCACCCATGGGAGGGGTCACAGGGGGCGTGTGCTCAGAGAGTTGGGCGGCAGTCGGAGGCGGGGACCCTGGCGGTCCGACCCCCGGCTGCAGAAGCTGGCACTGGGGACGTGGAATGTCACCTCTCTGACGGGGAAGGAGCCTGAGCTGGTGTGCGAGGTCGAGAGGTACCGGCTAGATATAGTCGGGCTCACTTCGACGCACAGTGTGGGCTCTGGAACCAGTTTCCTTGAGAGGGGTTGGACGCTCTACCACTCTGGAGTTGCCCCCGGCGAGAGGCGCAGGGCGGGGGTGGGAATGCTTGTTTCCCCTCGGCTCGGCGCTTGTACCTTGGGGTTCACCCCGGTGACCTTGACTAGGGACGTCTTGGGTCGGTGGGGGGAATACTTCGAAGACCTCCTCAATCCCACCAGCACGTCTTCCACTGAGGAAGCAGAGTCTGGGGACCCCGTGGTGGTCTCGCCTGTCTCTAGGGCTGAGGTCACAGAGGTAGTCGAAAAGCTCCTCGGTGGCAAGGCCCCGGGGGTGGATGAGGTCCGCCCGGAGTTCCTTAAGGCCCTAGATGTTGTGGGGCTGTCTTGGTTGACACATCTCTGCAACATTGCGTGGACAACGGGGCGGTATCTCGGGGTCTTGTTCACGAGTGAGGGAAGGATGGAGCGGGAGATTGACTGGCGGATTGGTGCAGCTTCTGCAGTAATGCGGACTCTGCACCGATCCTTCGTGGTGAAGAGGGAGCTGAGCCGAAAGGCGAAGCTCTCAATTTACCAGTCAGTCTACGTTCCTACCCTCACCTATGGTCATGAGCTTTGGGTAGTGACCGAAAGAATGAGATCGCGAATACAAGCGGCCAAAATGAGCTTCCTTCGCAGGGTGGCTGGGCTCTCCCTTAGAGATAGGGTGAGAAGCTCGGCCATCCGCGGGGAGCTCGGAGTAGAGTCGCTGCTCCTCTGCATCGAGAGGAACCAGTTGAGGTGGCTTGGGCATCTAGTGAGGATGCCTCCTGGACGTCTCCCTGGTGAGGTGTTCCGGGCACGTCCCTCCAGGAGGCGGCCCTGGGGAAGACCTAGGACACGCTGGTGCGACTATGTCTCTGGCTGGCCTCGGGAACGCCTTGGGGTTCCCCTGGAAGAGCTGGACGAAGTGGCCGGGGAGAGGGAAGTCTGGGCCTCCCTGCTGAAGCTGCTACCCCTCGACCCAACTTCGGATAAGCGTAAGAAGACGAGACGAGACGAGACCGCACACCCGCAGGCCCGTCACTCCTGCCCCGGCAATCCCACCACTTCGTATAAAATATAAAAATAGGCCGACCTATACATGCACACTAAATAACAAGTACATACAAAGCTAAATAATAGATTGTACTTAGCTCGCCCACTCGGCGAGACCCTCCCCCAGGGTCTGAGCATGTACCGCTGTCCAACTCCCCGGGGTAACGGCTTCACTGGACGGCGAGGACAGGAACTGGCTGGCAGTCAGGAGGGCGCTGTGGCGGCCACACAGGGAGCGATGGCCGCACAGCACTCTCTACAAAGGGCCCTGATCTAGTTACAGGAGGCAACCAGCCTCCCCTCCTAATATGTGAACCACTAACTCCCCCTGGCTACCTATCTTCATTGCCGGCAGCTCTAAATCACTGCGAACGACAGCATGCTTCGTTATCTTCGACACATTTAGCTGGGAGTGGGGCCGTCCACACTGTTTAATCCATTGTATGCCCTGCTCCAGTTGTGTTTTTGGCTTTAGGAATGGAAAGAACACAACTCCTCCGGTCAAGCTCTTGGGGTATCTACTGTCCGATTTACATACACCATAGGCACAGCGCTTCACCATCTTGCTAGGAGTCTGAAGCTTGACGGACCTTGCTTACATAGTAACGGTTACTAGGATGTGTGATTGGACAATGGCTGTTTTGGGGCAGGGCTCTGCGAAAGGTCAATTATCAAGCTATCACATTTATCAGCCTCCCTGAGAAAGTTTATTCCTTGGTGCTTGAAAGGAGGCCCTGAGCAATTGTCGAACCACAGATGCAGTAGGAATGTACGAAACACAACTACAAATTCAAATACTAATTATTTTAGGAGAGAGCTGGTACGAAAGAAACACTTTGCTGCTAAATGCAGTACTCGAGTTGAGGGGGCATCCCACCTGGGGGAAAAAATGGTCAAAATCATCCCTTTTCTAAAATGGTCATCCCTTCTTCCATCCCTTGTGGCATTTTATCAATGCATGTGGAAATTACTTCTATTTAACACTGGAAATAGAATTACCATTCGACATTTAGGGGGGCTTTATGATAATCAGCCTATTACCTATGTGATAGTAGGATAGTAGCTTACCGTGAGCGAGGGACGAAAGTTGCAATAACTTGCAATTCGACAGTCGCGCCGGGGGCGAGCCCCGGAGAGGGCGCAGCAAGCTCTAAGTCCACGGCCCCGGGAAGCGGTGAGGTCCAGGCGGGAGGGCGCTGTAAAGCTCACGGCCGGAGCCATGAGCCACCTTCGCCCCCGAGCCTTTCCAAGCCAACCCATAGCCAGTCGTGGCGCACGGCCGCGGAGGAAATGTGCCCGGCGGAGGCCAGCTAGCGAGCTAGCAAGTCACCCTAAAATTGACTAGAATGCAGGAAATTGCATCTAAGAAATACAAAATTTTCTGGGGGAGGACACCCAGACCCCCCGCTGGAAAATATGTCACATAAATGAAGAATTTCACCATCCCCCCTGGTTTAATTTTACAACTCAACTACTGGCTAAATGTCATTTTAAAAGATAACATTACAGACAAAATAATTTTTGCCATTTTTATTGCGCTCCCTTCACTGTAGCTTTAGGATGATAATTATTTCTTTATATACAGTATAGTTAGCTTATTTGCCTATTATTTGAAAAAGTCTGTATAAAATCTGTATAAAACAAAAACCAGGCACCAGCACATCCCTAAATAATAATAAGAAAATAGTTATATTTAACTTAGAGCTGTTATTATCCAAGTGGAACTTTGTCCGACACCAGAACCACCTCTCTAACCTCTCTCTCACCTCGCCCACTAGAATTAGCCTGAAAGTATGAAGTGAGAACTTGTACCAGCCCTCTGTGGTTTTATTGACCCAATAAAATGGTTTCTGGGTGAGTAGAGTTGCCAGTTTTAGTGCAGGCACCGCTGCTGTGTGCTGCCTTGCCCACAGGCTCTTTGGCACTGTGATAAGTAGGTCTGAAAGCCATCTGCTCAGATCAGCTTCAGCCTGTGGAGCTGCTCCAGAGCCACCAGACTGCTGCAGCGTGACACTGCACAGAGAATATAATTTGATTACATGTTGCATTATACAAATGAGTATTTACTCAAATAATCATGTAACATTGTTTGTTCTCTTCTAGCTTTTACTTTTTACTTGTAGTTAATGTTTCTTCTGCTGGTAGAGTACAGCAGAATTAACTTTTACATATTCTATGTTGTTCCATTGTATTATTTTATTCAGTTTTTGGGAACACTTACTTTAAGTCCTCTTCTTTAACATTTATAGGCAGTATGATTAATGTAGTAATTAAATGGTTTATTAATGAATCTCTCATGCAGATATCTGTTTTTAGCAATACGTCCATATAACTAAACAAATGAACAGGTTGATTGCCATGCCAATGATTCTCAAGACAGCACAGGTGTGCCAGATGTCTGGCATCCCATGGTTAAGATTGTGAAATCAGTCCCAGTTTGGTTAGGTTTAGGAAAAGATCACAAGTATGTTAAACTATATGTAACTTAAGTCACTTAACCTAAGCCAAGGTGAAATAAGTCAACCCCGACTTTTGGTTTCATGAGGACGGGCTGGTATAAACAGAAGCAAAAGTTATAATAGTTGATAAATACGGTATATTAATTGAATTATGATTATGATTATAAATGATAAATGAGGGGACTTTAACTTCTTGTTGCTGATCATCATTAAATTATCATCATCATTATCACCTTCCACACAGTCTTTTGATCTCCTTCAGGAAACACAGATGTGTGTGTTATTCTAATAGATCATTTTTCATGCACAATCTGTTATTTGAGGTTTTAATGCAGCTCAGTTTGCAGCTCAGACAGGAAGAGCTGTCATGTATCACGTGACCGACCAATACTGATGTTCCCTGAGCATTGGTCTCATCTTAAAAGTTATTTTAATTATTGTCTAATCTGGGTCTTTTGCGTCTTGCCCTTGTCTGACTTTTTCAGCAATACATTATAATCGATGCAATATCAACAGGTTCACTTATTCTGTTGACAGACAAGACTGATGTGATCTTATCTGACTATTTTGATCTTTTCTTGTTTCCACAACTACAGCTGTCTCATTCTAACTTTTATATCTCTCCTCTCCACAGATCTGACTATGACACGGAGTATGACAGATACCCTGATGAACACTATAACAGGTACTGAATATCAGTTGACCTCATTGTTTGTTCAATTTGTTTAACTTCTTTTTGCTAAAGTCAAAAGTCACTGTCCTGATTGGTTCACCACAAATACAGTGTCAGATTAAAGGTCCAGTGTGTAAGATTTAGTGCCACCTAGCAGTGAAGTTGCAGATTGCAACCAAATGAATTGTCTCATACATCTCACCCTCTCCTTCCAAGCATGTAGGAAAAACTTTGCCTGAAAAATTTACATAAAAAGCAAAAGGCCATATCTAGATCAGGGTTTGGATTGTCTGTTCTAGACAACTGTAGAAAAATGGCGGTTCAACATGGTGGACTCAGTTGAAGAGGACCCGCTTTTTGATTTATGCAAATTGATCCATTAACAGTACATCACCACATCAATCCAAACAAGAGGACAGCATCATGAAACCGTAAACCATAACATAAAATTTCTTCCATTTGGTTTCTGATTTTCTTCAACAAGGAGAGATGCATTGCTGTAGCAGAATAATAAAAACACACTGTAGAGGCAATAAAATACCATTCATTGTGATTTGTACCTTGAAAAACATGACAGAGCTTCCCGCCACTACTCAAAGACTCAAAAGGTGCCAGCACGGTAATATGTAGAAGTTGACCTGCAGGAGTGACTACCTGGAATTGATTCCCTGTGGAAACAAAAGAAACAAAAGTATCACAAATAACGAGTCCTTGAATACGAAATGAAATATGTTGTTGTGATTTTACTGCCCAATCAGAATACATGATTTTGTGCTGCATGCACCACAAGGCGACTGACAAACAGATAAGTTGTCTGACAGGGAAAGACAGAGCAGATATTCATATTAAAGCTTCCTGGAAACTGAACAGATATTTCGGTCCTGACCATATCAAACATTTCAGGCAGCAGCTCTCGACGACCTCAGATGTCATTTCAACTTTACAGTGTTTCACCAGCTTCTAAATGTATTTTCCTGAGTGACTCAGACTGCACATTTTCACCTGAGACAAGGAAATTGGTTGCCCTCTCCAAGAACATGAACTGAACCTCAACTTTCCATTTGTGTCTGGCGTGCAGTGGCAAGCCGATTTCCTGTTTCATGGCAGCGTGTGCTTAGACGCTGAGGTTAGGAAACGATCCTCCTGTCTCAGAGGGCTGTTTATAGTTCCAGAAAAAGATGAAAACTGTGAGTGGAGCCCAGTTTGACCTTGTTGTGTTCAGCTTTTAGCCAGTTAAAGGATGTGAGGATGAGTGCTGCTGGTCTATGATAAAAGACAAAATACAGTCATGTAATCCAAAATATATCAAATGATAGACCTGAGTTGGGAAGATTAAAAACAGATCACTAGGATTTATTGAAAAACAATAAAGTAAGAATGAGGTAGAGACTGAGATGAAGAGAAAGAGAGAGATAAAGACAGCAGACAAGATATAAAGAGATTTTTTTTAAAAGGAGAATGAAAGAGAGGAATTTTTATCATCATATTTTTATCTACCAACAATCCAAGAGGACTAAATGAAAATAATATATTACTTCAAGTAAAACAACAATAATATTGATAAAGTATAAAGAAAAAGTAGTGAATATCTGAGATATTCAGATATTCATATATTCAGCATGCACATAATATAATAATACTACTAATAACAATGGCAGTGTTTAACAAGTGAAGAGATGATATTATGGCATGATGACAAATGTAGTATCCAGTGTTTTTGGAGCTTGAGTGTATTGAACCATTAGCCCTGTACACTCTCACAAACTGGGAAAACAAACTTTAGATGAGAGTTTAAATGAGTGCAGAACAATTTGTTAAGGGAAATAGGAAATAACAACAACATTTGAACTCTTTAAACTGAATTAAATTTGCTCTGATGCAGAAAATAAATACGCAACTAAACCTTTTTTTAACTAAATTACATTCAATTAAAATAGCCCTGATGCAGAAAATGGGAAATGACAATGTGTGTGTGTGTGTGTGTATGTGTTCTTCACTGCTCCAATCAGTTTTTACTTTATTTTATTTACTTTTTCATTTAACTTCATTTTCACATCTTTCTTCTTGTTAATGTAACATTTAGATTTCAGAGCAGATTGGCTGCACTGATGGAGTGATTTAAGAGAGAAGTAAGTCTGCGACAACAAGGAGGTGAAAAAAAAGGAAGGGAAAGTTAAAAAAGAGGGGAAATGGAAAAACACGGTGCTAATTCTACAGTCAAGCACAATTAAAGCACCCCAGAAGAAGAGGACACAACAAGATGAGTCAGTCAAACCTCAAATGGTGGAAAACACAATGTTAGTTTTATGTATTAATGCAAGGAAGGTTACACTTTCTCATCATTGTCTTTTGTCATTGCATCCTCTCTTTCCATTTTGCTTTCATCAATACACCAACCTTTCCACCTCAGCCAAGCATAAATTGCAACTATTCTAGTTTTCTTCTAACTTTATGCTGTTATGCAAAAATTGAAAGATGAGCATAAAAACTGGTGAATGGAAACGGTCAAGTGAGGTTAGATCAGTGAAGGAGAGATAGGCAACATGAGGACAGTATGCAAAAACGTTTCAGTGAGTCTGCCAGTTTTGTTATCTATTGGGGACCTCTTCATGTGTAAGCACTGACCTTGTTGGCACCAGTAGTCCTTATGGGGACCAAAGAACAGCCCTAAAGAAAAACACCATTTCTAAGGTCCTGGTTGGGGATAGGGTTAAGGTGTGAATTGAGGTTCAGATAAGGGTTTGGGATAGGTTGTCAGTAGAATGTCCTAACAAAATTAGCTGAGCAATGTGTGTGTGTGTGTGTGTGTGTGTGTGTGTGATGAAGGCATAGGAATAGTATATTGTTATCTTTCCTCAGTGCAGCTTTACATGAACCTTGATGTGTCCTTGTGTCTTCTGTAGCAGAACCACTGCAGTGTTTCCTGCTGTCAGCTCAGTTAAAGAATCTGGACACCAGTGGACTGAATATAAGACTATTGTGTTCTCTGGAACTGTTTGACAAAAGTCAGCTTCAATTTATATTTGAAACATTTAGGTATTCACAACAGCAGATTGTTTGACTCTTTCAATGGAGCAAGAGTGAGTGTGTTACCTTAAGAGTGTTGTATTATGCGTTGTTTGTTGCTTTAATGTGGCTAGGCTTTCAAATTTCTAGCCTAAAAATGAAACTGAATTTCATTTAAATTTTATATATTTGATATTTTATATATATATATATATATATATATATATATATATATATATATATATATATATATATATATATATATATATATATATATATGTATGTATATATATATATATATATATATATATATATATATATATATATGTATATATATATATATATATATATATATATGTATGTATGTATATATATGTATGTATGTATGTATATATATATATATATATATATATATATATATATATATATATATATATATATATATGTATGTATATATATATATGTATGTATATGTGTGTGTGTGTGTGTGTGTGTGTGTGTGTGTGTGTGTGTGGAGAGTATTCATTTGGTTGCAATAATGCAACTCAAAGGCTGACAATTCAGTCTGAGATGCTTTCAGTCTGTTTTGCTAGTAGCGGCTCACCTAGCCTGGAGCTTCTCGTATGTAGCAGCTACAGACGTCTATCCAGCTCACTTATTTCTAACTCGTAGTCCTCAAATGATAGACTGTATAAGTAAGAATGGATGTAGTCTCTGTGATGTCACTCACAGGTTGATGAGAAGCTGTTGTGAAACAACAGAGTGTGGTGTTTCTCGTCGCTTGCCTCCACCGGTCTCCGGCTTATCCAGAAATGGGCAAACGTGGAGTGTGAGTGGAGCTGAGGAGGGCTGAATGAAGTGTGATTACTGAAACAAGCACTCACCTGTCAATCAAAGCAGCCATGTCCTTAATTCTTTACTTTAATCCCTAATATATCTCAAACGGTAAGTTATATAGAAATTCAGCCTCAGTACAGCTGTAATGAATGGGGACCAAATTAGTTTATACTGTTTATTTCAGTTGGTCATTTCATATATATGTAGCCACCCCCAAGTGGCGACCGTGGCCCAGTGGTAGAGTGGGTCGATGCCCACCGCTTTAGTGAATCTGGAGTGTGGAGTGTGTGACCCTGTGCATGTGCATGTGTGTGTTCCAACAGGTTCCAGCCTGGATGGGGTAAATGTTAATTTCACGTTCAACATGATTAATAAAGTTTCTAAAATGAAATCAAAATTAAGTAGCTGTTCAAGGAACTGCAGTTTTGGCACTACCATGTTGGCTTCATTGTTCAGCCACGTGGATTGCCACTTGCTTTAGTCCCAGATGACGATGCAAACCAAATGACATCACTTGAGGACATTTCTCAGGCTTGACTCCTCTGGAGATGCTAAAGGCTTTCTACAACCTTTATCACATATGCAGTAGGACTCTCCTGGAAGTACTGGAAACACACTGATGTGAGAAGGCTTTTAAGAAGGGGAAACATCCTGCCACTTTTAGACCTAAACTCTTTGTTTTGATGTTTTGTATCAGTATATACTGAATCTTCTGTCCTCCTAAATTATGTCTGACTGAAGCAGATTCAGCTCAAAAGAAGTGGTATAGACTGTAGAAACAGGAGTGGATATGCTAAATCAGTAGACTTTGATGTTTATTTCCCTTCATCAACATGTTTTTTTTCATTACTACATTTGTTAGTCTTCATTTAAGTTCCAGTTAATTGCATTATTCTCAGTAACAGCATGCTCAGTGAACACTGGAGTGAGGAAATAATCTGCTGTGCTCGAAACACATTTTTATAGGAGCTTATTCACAGCCTATAAAACAACCTGACAGCACTGAAGGTGACACTGCTCTTATTTGTGCACACAGAGGACTCAGCAAAGTCTAGACAACAGAGGAAAACCAACAAACACTCTGTTGCTGTTTGTCGGGGGAAAATGTGCCACTATGGCAATTTAGCGTGAAAGAGTTGACAATTCAGCGAAAGCAGGCGTTGAGATGGTTATAAATCATTTCTCTCTCTCAACCTGTAATTCCTCCTCCATCAGCTGCCCTGAACTCACCTGAGCTACTCGCTGTGTGCAGCTGAAACTACAGCAAGGCTGCAGAACACACTGCACACTGAGAGGCAGAGCGATTTTAAAACTACAGATCAGTTTACTGCACAGCACCCATGAGACACTCATACCTTTCTCACAGAGAGTTTATGCTGGGTAATGAATGCAACAAAACAAAAACACCCATTTACTGATTGATTTTCATGCCCAGAAGTCAACTTTTTTGGCTTTATGCACCACTGAGCAGCTTCCATTGGAATGAACAGAGCCCATCCTCCAACACTGTATCCAGTTTATACATTCATCCAGGATGACAAAGCTAAGAGAGAAAAGAAGAGATTGTAAATCTGAGACTGACTTCTGGTGACTGTGAAAGCTGAAAGACAGACGCCGAGCTGGGCTTCTTGCTGTTGGACTAAGTGATATTAGCCGGCTGCTATTTCTTGTGTTGTTGCACTTGCTTGATGTTTGGCTGTTTGACTCGCTAGTTGTGATCATAAGTAATATAACAGTCCCACCAGGATTTCACAATTTTTTTGTGTGATTTTTGCGATCAAAATGAAATGATTTTGCGCCCCTTGTTTGTTGTTTTCTTTACTTTTAAACCGCATCAAAAAGTCTAAACAGGCTTAATGAGACAAAAACAAGGCAGACAGATTGAGAAACACTGTTTCCTTTTTATTTTCTGTAAGAATCTTAACATTAGTACTGGAGTGTAAAAACGCATTTACCCCATATGCACAATGCACAAGTGATTCCAACGATCAGTGATATAATCTGTACGTACTGTATAGTTGACTTTCGGCGATGGTCGAGGACTTTGTTACACGGGCTACAAAATAGTTTTCCTCCGCTTGCATGTAAAATTGCCGGATATTGTTTTGCTCGGTCATTTGCCGATATATATGACGGCAGGTGGGACTTGTTAGTAGTCGGCATCACTAACTAACGTTCCCATGGCGGTGTGTGAAAATGGCTGCATGTGCGTGGTGTGTATGTGTGTGTGTCAAACAGGTGGTGTGGAAGACATTTATGGCAGAGCCGTTTATTTGATCTATGGTGGAAAACACATATGTGTTGTGGGGAAGGGGCGGCATGTTTGGTTATTTTGCAATAATTGTGCGACATAGTAGGAAATATGCGGCATATTGCTGATTGCGCGGTAATCCACGCGATCGCAAAATCGCGAAAAAACTGGAGGGACTGATATAATAATAACAAATGCATGTGTACAACTTTCCATATTTACCACAGTGGTATTGCATTCTGAAACTGAACGTGCTAAATCACAAGAAATTCAAATTCCTACATTATGCTGCTCTAATGAGAAAGCTAATAAATCTCTAATAAAGTCAAAAGTAAAAAAGAAAACTTGAAAATAACACCAAAGAAAATTGAAAGGAAAATATGATTGATGATGATAATAATAGAACATACATTTCCCAGAAAGTGGACATTTCAGTTGTGTACATGACAAATTTGACTTAAAAGTCTTTACAGACTGTCCTTAGAACCTCCATTTGGATTAAATAAAACCTTAATGGGGGAAAAAACACAAGCAATATACATCTGTTGTGTAAACAGAACAGACCAACATATCTAACAACATAACATAGAATGATAAATAAATAGCTTGATTATAAACATATATGAAGAATTTATATCATGGTAACTTCTAGGTATAGCCAAACAGAAGCTCTAACACCGTCCCTCTGTCTGCAGTGAAAAAGCCTTTAAACATTGTGAATCTAAAAAACAGCAAACGTGCATACTCACTTGACTTTCCCCAGATAAAGGTCAAAAAGAATAAACGGCTAACCAAAGTGAAAAAAAACTGGAAACAGCATTGGACTGACAGCATCTGACCGCCCCACCACAGGCTGAAAACCCAGAGCACTGCAGGCAGCCAAGGACAGGTGGAGGAGGAGGTGGAGGATAACTGTATGTTAAAATAAGAGACAGAAAATGAAAGAGGAGCAGAGAGGACAGAGAGAACAACAAATGAGCGTAGAGAGAAAAGAGGCTGACAGCATGAAAAAGAGTGTGTTGGCAGCCGGCAACCACTCACATAAACGCTCCACTCAGTTTCCATCCACACTCCCTCTCTCTAGCCACTCATCTGCATCATCATTTTTGTCTTTTCAACACTTATTTCCATACACATGTCCTCATTTCACACCGACAGAGAAGCCCACATGATTCATTTATATAGTGCAGCTCTGGTTGTGGTTCATTTACTACAGGACAATCTCAGGATGAGAGTAAAAGTCAGTTTTCATACATAAGAGAATCTGCCTTATTTTACAATAAAGATAGTAAGAGAAAAGTACTGTGATGAATCATAAATATAAAATAATAATACACTATATAACCAGGTCGTCCTCCAGATTGTTCTCTCAAGACAAACAACACATCAGTCGTTTCAACAAACGCTCAAAAAATAGATTTATGTACACTGAACCTCCCGAGTGCCCAGAGGAATTATGACTACTGTCTGTTCAAAGCAAAGGAGTTAACCAACATGATAAAGGCACGTCTTTCTCTGATCCTAACCAAGGTGTTTTTGTGCCCTTTAGAACAACATAGAAATGTTTTGTGATCTAACACCTCTAAAATCCATGACATTCCAAAACCATAAAATAAATCTGGATAACATTGTTGATTTAATGATTATTATTTATTGATTTAGTTGCTTAGGGTCAATGAAAAGTGGATTGGGTTAAAATTACGACTTCATTTCGGGTAGAGACATTTTTAATGTGTGGTTAGAACTACAGTCACAGATAGTAGACAGCAAACCAGACACAGTCCCCTCCAAAAGTATTGGAACAGAGAGGCCAATTCCTTTATTTTTGCTAGACTAAAAACATTTGGGTTTGACATCAAAAGATGAATATGAGACAAAAGATCAACATTTCAGCTTTTATTTCAGGTATTTACATCTTGATCTGATACACAATGTAGAAGATAGCACCCTTTGTTTAAACCCACCCATTTTTCATGTGAGCAAAAGTATTGGAGCAGATACACTTAAAGTAAATTAAAGTGAATAAAACCTAATATTTAGTTGCAAATCATTTGCTTGCAATAACTGCATCAAGTCTGTGACTCCATTCAGTCTTAAGCAGGTAAAATGCTCTGTAGATCTGGAGATTGACTTGGCCAGTGTAAAACCTTCTACTTCTTCCCCCGATGAACTCCTTTGTTGTTGTCAGTGTGTTTTGGGTCATTATCTTGCTGCGTGATGAAGGATCTCCCAATCAGTTTGGTTGCATATTTCTTTAAATTACAGACAAAATGTTTCTGTAGACCTCTGAGTTCATTTTGCTGCTGCCCTCATGTGCTACATCATCAGTGAAGATTAATGGGCTTGTCCCAGAAAGAAGCCATGCAAGCCCAAGCCATGACATTACCGCCACTGTGTTTCACAGATGAGCTTGTATGCCTGGGATCATGAGCAGATCCTTTCTTTCTCCAAACTTTAGCCTTTCCATCACTTTGGTAAATGTTCATCTTTGTCTCATCAGTCCATAAAACTTTGTCCCAGAATTTTTGAGGCTTGTCTTTGTACTTTTTTGGCAAATTCCAGTCTGGCCTTCCTATTCTTCTTGCTAATGAGTGGTTTACATCTTCTGGTGTAGCCTCTGTACTTTTGTTCATGAAGTCTTCTGTGAATAGTAGATTGTGATACCTTCACTTCTGCCCTCTGGAGGTTGTTGCTGATGGCTCTAACAGCTGTTTTAGGGTCTTTCTTTAGAGCTCTCACAATGTTTCTGTCGTCCACTGCTGCTGTTTTCCTCAGTCTACCTGTTCGACGTCTGTTACTTAGTACACCAGTCTTTTCTTTCTTCTTCAGGACAATCCAAATGGTTGTACTGGCTATGGCCAGTGTTTGTACAATGGCTCTGATTTACTTTCCATCTTCTCTCAGCTTCACAATTGCTTGTTTTCACCCATAGACAGCTCTCTGGTTTTCATGTTGGTTACACCTCTAACTATAATGCACAGGCAAAACCCAAATCTGAAACTGAGCGTAGACATTCGGTGGTAGTTATTGTTTGAATAATCAATGTAACAGGAGGCTCCTGGGAGTCACATGTTCCAAATACTTTTGCTCACATGAAAAATGGGTAGGTTCAAATAAAAGGTGCTATCTTCTACATTGTGTATCAGATCAAGATGTAAACACCTGGAAATGAAAGCTGAAATGTTGATTTTTGTCTCATATTCATCCTTTGATGTCAAACCCAAATGTTTTCGGTCTACAGCAAAAATAAAGGAATTGGCCTCTCTGTTCCAATACTTTTGGAGGGGACTGTATTGTCTTAGTGGATGAGAGCAGCACGGTAAAATTAGGTGAGGCTAGCAGAAAATATTGTCGTGTAATGGTAGACAGTATTGTTGTCCAAAGTTAAATATTTAACTTATAGCAGTCCTCTGTGAAGGAATTGACAACTGGATGTTATGTTGCTCTCACACAGGAAGAAAACATGGTTGATAACAAAAATCTAATAATTGATAACATTAAACAATAACAACACAAAAATAATTAGTATTTATTATATTTTATTCCATTCGTTGCAAACAATACAACATCACCATGGCATCATATTGTTATGTGTGTTGCACTTTGCTGTCCTGCCATTCCACTATCATGAGGACCGGGAGACATTGTCCATATGACAAATCCATGTGAATTCTGCACAAGGTTCGAGAACACTGGCAGTCATGGTTTAAAAAAATGCAATGTTAACTTTCAGTAAGAAATGGTAAACAAACAGTCTGCTCCTTTTAAGTCTGAAGTTTTTTGGATCATGCATCCAACAGACCCCTCCATGGCTCAAAAAAACTTTTCCTAGACTGGCAAAGGAATGACCCGTCCTACTCCTATGTCCTGCAGCTGGCTTAACCTGATATTCCTTCCTAACCTAAACCAATCCCACTGTTAAAGCCTAAACCTAAACTAACCCAACCAATAAAGGCTGGCTTGTGAGTCTATTTTTACTTAAGTAAAAGATTTGAGTATTTCTTCTAACCCTGAGTCCTGGATGACCAGTGAGTGTGTGTGAGAGTGTACTACTGTACTTTACTAAGCGTCTAAGTTTCCATTAGAAACTTGAATATGACTTGTAATGCAGAAGTTTACAAGTGCAAGACTGTCACTTTGTTGTGATGCTGTGGGAGCAGTGCACTGTGGGATTGAAAGATGTCAAATGTTATTTTGTGCCAAACACCTCAACAGTGTTTGTCTGGATGTAACAGAATATTTTACCCCTGCAGGCAGCAGAAGGACAATATTTCATGCACACTGCCTTCTCTGAAAAGCCTCCAGGAATGATCTGGAATTTTATTTTTTCCTGGAGAATTAAACAGCTTCAGCACGTGAGGGTAACTCCACAGCCAAGCCACCTCGCTCTGTATGAAGGATGTAAAGCTGTGGAGCCCGGCCGTGTCAACACTGCCGTCCTGTAAATATTTATAGGTGTTTATCTGCTGGGCTGCGGATTATCAGCTTAGTGAGGTACAGTAGCCCCCATCGACCAACACATTATTCACACACTCATTTGTTGAGGCTTCAGGGACAAACATAGCAGGAGGTCTGAATGTGTGTGTGCTGATCATACCACCTCACAAATCAAAAAGTAGCTAAACATATGTTAATCCTCTGCTGTGCTGCTGTCTCTCCCTGTCACTGCAGTCAACTGTTTGTGTGACACTTAAAGAGCAGCAGAGCTCACAACGTGTTTTACAGAAAGACATAAAAATAAGAAAACTGAGCTCTATAAGGAGATAAAAATAAATTCTCTATAAGGAAAGTCAGATCTCTGAGGCGCCATCAGACCTGCAGGTTGTGCGTTTGTGACTAACGAGACAAACCTTCTGTTCTCTTTGAACGAGCTGTTTTTCTGTATTTTTAGCTTTTCTTTCACCTGGAATCTGTTTTCACATCTCCACTACCTTTTACTGAACATTTAAATTTTAATAACTTTCTTCTTAAACTGTCGTTTTGACAAGAAGTGACTCTTTTCTGCATCACTGGTTAGTCCTGCAAAGCCTGGAATCCGTCAGTGCCTTGTGAAGCAATTCAGCCCCATAATAAATGGATGGGAGTGATGGTTCTAAGGCTGCCAACTGAGTTATGACCAACCAATTAGTTTAAATGTGAGAGTTACAGTATCTATTGAATAAAATCAGTTGATTAATATGTCTTGAATTCTGCAGCCCCCACCACTGCAGCCTAAACACAGTCCCCCTGTTCAAATTAATGGAAAAACCTGCATTTTGATTTGGCCTGATTTGGTCTGAATCTGTCCTTGGAGCTGAGAAAACTGAGACACATTGTTGAAATTGCACCTGTTTTTCTAAAGCGATCTCGTGTTTTGGGTGGTTCATTAAAGTTTTTCAGAATGTACTGTACTGTTTCAGAATGAAAAAAAAAAGAAAAGGAAGTGTTGTTGAATTTGGATGTGTTGTTATTTATAGGTTAATTATGCAGTGGTTTTACTGGTCCAGTCCAATCTTAAAACTTTTCATGAGAACACTCAGGAAAGTTTTAAAATTGTACAAGAATTTTCTCAACACAGGAAGCCTCTGAGATGTAGTGACAGTGTGGTGTAGCATGAAGTACCTTGAATTTGTAGTTAAGTACTTGAGTGAATGTACCTCTACAGACCATACAGTAGATGTACAATACCTGTGCCCATATGATCTGACCAGTTTAATTAGGCTAGGAAGTGTGAGTGAATCCAGATTTGATCCGGCTTGTCAAAATACTTGTTTCATAAGAAAAACGTGGAGAATTTCTGCAGGCTTTAAATTCCAGGTGAAAACATGGAAATCCCTGCACATTATTACATGTTTTTTGTGCCACATGTGGTATCATTTTCTTTAGGCCCTTTGAAGTGTAAATGAATTTTTTTCCGTGCCACTGAAGCAGCTTTTGAAATGAGCTGAGGGGGTGCATGCAGGCGTGTGTTTGTGCATGTTTACTTGTGTGTGTGCGTGAGAGATGGTGAAAGGGATGAAGTGTATTCATGTTCCCCGTGCAGTCAATCCTCCTCCAGCTGTAGATGGCTGCTGTGATAGACAGCAGAGGTTGACAGGGAGAGGAAAGGCTGCTCGTCGTCCTCCCCATCGCCTCCTCTATCGCTCTCTGCATCAAATTGGAGCTGTCAGTCAATTCTCACCCACAGCACAACATACTCTATCAGCCCGCAACAACCGCCGGAGCGCGTGTCGGCGTCAGCGTGTCTGCAACAAGCAGAGCAACTGTTAGGAAAAAGGAGGAAAAGTGGGATTATTTGATGAAATGAAATCAGTTATCTGTTTTTCTAAGAGAAATTGCTCTGTCCTTCAGAAAGTTTCAGCTCCTCGAGCAGGAACAGCTGTGCGCCAGGTTTAAGACCAAATTCACTTTCACTTGACTTTCAGCTGCGGCTACATTATAATGTTGGAGCTTTCATTCTCAATTAATTTCCTTATAGATCATTTTAGTACTTTCATAAGAATTTAGGGGTATTTTTCTAGATTAGCAGGTTAGTGGATGAAGCAGAGAGAACGTCCTTCAGGCAGAGCTCCTGCCTTTAAACACCTCTGTTTCCCTGTTGAAGTGTTTTTAAACGGATGAGGCTGATACTATTTTATCCTATACTTAATGCGAGATTACATTAAAAGACAACAATGTGTTAGTCTCTCAGTGCTTTCTGACTTCCTTACTCTTTATTGTAAACTGCATATCTTTGTATTTTAGACAGTCAGAAGAAAACTAATATTTTTAAGACACTGGACATTTCATATACCAAATAATTGAGTGATCAAGTGAGAAGAATTGCTGCTGTAATATCCATCATCCCAGATCTAGTTATTACTTGGTAGTGTAATTTGTGGCATTGCCCATAATTAAAGAATATTTCAGTTTTTCACCAACAGCTAAATGAAATATTTATGTCACTTCTCTTTGGGTCAAAAGCATTCAGGGAAATGCAGAAAAACCGTGACTGATGGAGAAAGTATAGAGAGGAAGTCGGTTTAATAAAAAGGAAATTACAGCAGCTCATTGTGAAGCTGTCTCGTTTTCCTCCAGCTAAAACTTGGACATGCTAATCAAACTAATGGAGGAGGAAGTTTAATATACGTAAATATGTAGCTCTTAGAGCCCCAATATGAATGTGATTCAATTACATCGGACCTAAAGGCCTGAATATTAAAGAGCAGTGACAACGAGACAGTCCGAGTCTCTCTGTGTGAACAGACAGGTCATCATTCATCCTCCAGTCTCTCTCATTCATCTTCTTACCAGCGTCACTACTGATACACCTGATACCTGCTGATAGTGTGTGTCACATTATGGTGACGTTTGTCAGTTTATACACTGACATTGTGTAAACTTGTCTCCTACATAAGGACAAAAAAAAAATCAGTCCCCATAAGGATAAAAGTTAAATATATCATTATATTCTAATTTTTTCTTATTGTCAAAAAAAATAACACATTGTTGGTTTTGGTCTTTTAATGGGATTTGTTGGCAAAGAGAAAAGTATAAAATAAAAATAACCAGATCTCTGCCAAAATCAGAATCATTAGTAAATGAGACATAACTAAAGAAGTGAAAAACATCTGCAAGAACGTGTTAGTGTATTCATTTTATAGCTTCAACATTGAAGAATAAAGAAAATATAAGCTCAGAAGCATGTGAGAAGCAAAAGTTCAAGATTAAGTTCTTATTTTTAATAGATCTCTTGATTTATCATTCCATGGGAAAGACAAAAATATAATAAATGAGACTGGTTCAGTCCATTTCAGTTAATGGATAATAATAAATGAGA
>JAAROE010000659.1:0-47262 GCA_036365135.1 Miichthys miiuy | reverse complement strand
CCACCTTGTCGATGTTTCCTGCAGAGGAGACAAGCGTTTAATCACATGATCCTCGTGGTCGCCATCGATCAATCAGACTTCCTGTTGGGATACAACGCCTGGCTGTTCTTACCCAGCTGATCCAGCAGGGCGGTGATGGTGCTCAGGACCGTCTTCACGGCACTCTTGGCCTTGCGGGCGTTGCCCTCGGCCTCCTTGGCATTGTCTGACGCCTGCAGGACAAGAAACAGGAAAGAGATTATTTGAAGCCCTTCATCACGTCTTCATCAAAGCAGAACAGAACCAGCTCGTACCATTCCCGCCATCATCATGTCCTGGTCAGCGTCCGCCTTCTTCTTGGCCAGCTCCTGCTCGGCGGCGCTCAGCTGGTCCATCATGTTGCTGACCTCGTCGTCCAGCTTGTTGGTGTCCTGGAAGGCCTTCTCTGCGTCATCCTTGGTCTTGGCGGAGCCCTGCGAGGACACGAGTCAACAGTGAGCACGATAAACCTGAAAGCCTCACACCTGCAGCAGGTCGTCGCCTCCGTCCGTCGTACCTTCTGCACGTTGCTGGCGATCCTCTCAGCATCCTCCGCCTTCATCTTGGCCTCTTTGGCATCAGCGGCGCGTTGCGGCGCCGACTCCGCCTGGCTGGTCTTCGTTAGCGGCCATGATGGTGGCGTTGATGGCTGGGATCTTCTTCATGGCTTCCTCGGCAGCGGTCTTGTTGTCGTTGACCCTCCTGTCAAAGTCTGCAGGAAGTCACGAAGGAAGAGAGAAAAAGACGTTTTCACTCAAAATCATCCTGAAGAAACATCTGACAAATAAACCATCAATAAACCATCAACAAACCTTTAGCAAACATTAACAAACCATCAACAAACAAACAGTTTACCTCGGAGGTCTTCCAGGATGCTCTCGCCTCCTTGAAGGTCGACTGACCCTTCTTCGCCGCCTCCTCAGCCAGAGCTTTGGCAGCATCTGCTCGAGCCAACAGCTGATCTGCGGTCTGTCAGACAGGAACAGGAAACGTCAACATCAACGACCATGACAACGTTAGCGTTTAACAATGAAAACTTTTGTCTGTTTTTACATATTTTGTTTGGCGTTAGCAGCGTTTAGCTTAGCATACAGACAGGAAGTAGACAGAGGTTGACGTACCTGCTGCTCACTTTTGCCTTTCTCCAGCAGTTTGCGCACTTCCTGCTCTTTGCCCTTCAGGTCGTCTCTCAGGTCGTTGTACTCCTTCTCCGTCTTGTCGATGAGCTTGTCGAGGTCAAGCCTCCTTCTTGATCTTACTGGCTTCGTCCTAACGACACAAAGATCGCTCTTCAAAACAGGAAGTCAGAGTAAACATAAAAATAATCGTTGATGTCAGCAGAGGACGTCGCTTACCTCCAGAGCCTTGGTGTCTAGCGGCGGGATGCTGGTCAGGTTAGCGGCGATCTTCAGGGCTTTGTCTCCGGCGTCTTCCGCCTCAGCCTGAACCTTGTTGGCCTGTTTCTCCAGATTCTTGGCGAGCTCCTTCGCGTCATTGTACCTGAAGGCAGCAGAGCGTGAGAGCAGATGTTAGTTTAAACATGCGTTAACAGCGAGGCGGACAGGAAACTGCCGGCTGGCGTACTTCTTGTTGAGCTCGTTGATCTCTGACTCGTCTTGCTCTCTCCGTCCAGAGTCTTCAGCAGCAGGTTGTATGCTTTGGTCGGCGTGTCGTTGGCGTCTTTGGCGATCTTCTCGATCTGGTCGGCGTCCATCTTGTGCCTGAGAAAAGCAGAAACACAAAGTGATGAAGAGAGTTTAAACAAAGCCAAACACTCGCGCGCCTGGACTGACGGTACTTTGATTTTAACGGCACCACGCTGAGAAAAGTTTGTCTCATCTTACTTGTCGGCGAGTGTTCGAGCCTCCTCAGCCAGCAGCGTCATGTTGTTCGGGTCTGCGCGCGGACGGTGGTTTGATATCCTGCGAAGGACATCAGCTCCGTTAATAAGCTCTTAGGCTTGGTCGGCTTAGACTGATAGTCACTGTGACCACATCGACATTACCACTCACCACTTTGCCGATGGCGTCCTTGGCCTTGTCCAGCTCCTGCCGGGCTCGGTCGATCAGGCTCTCGGCATCTCGGACTCGGTTGCGGGCGCGGTCGGCTTGCGTGCCGGTGTCGTCCACCGTGTTGCGGATGCTCTGCAGCGGTTCCACTGCGTGGTCAGCGTGTTGTTGATGTTGTTCAGACGGTCCAGCAGACCTTGGTCTACAGCTGAAGGGTCAAAGGTCACGTTGCATCAATCAGTTATACTTCAGGAGCTGCAGCAGGTCCGACCGGTACAGTCGAGACTTACCTTTGCTGGCCTGAGCCTCCTCCAGCAACTCCATGATGGCCCGCTCCGCCTCCTTCAGCCGGTCCTCGAGCGCCTCGTCGGTGACGGTCTCACGAGCCGAGGTTATCGATCAGAGTCTGCAGGTCGTGAAGCTTCTGCCGCTGCTGGTTCACCTGGAGACACAAAGAACCGTCACCATCTCCGAACACAAGGACCGACACGGGTCGGTTCCTCCGGTTCCTTCCTCACCTTGTCTCTGAGACTGTAGCAGGAAGGACACTGCTGGCAGCCCGCGCCGGCGGTTGTAAAGTAGTCCTCGCACATGTCGCACCGAGCACCGGCGGCGGGCCGGCACTCGCAGCGCCCGTCCTCTTTGCACTGACCCGACTGAGAGCCTTCCGGTCGCAGTCGCAAGCTGCGGGTCAAACACACAAAACATGAAGAGCTCAACACACACACTTAAGTCCACACAGACGTCACAGCGATGATGTCATCTTTCTTACGTTTGCATCCCGACGAGCGGCCGAAGAAGTTGACCTCGCAGCGCTGCAGTGCAGGCCGGTGATGCCGGGCTGACACTCGCACTGTCCTGTCGTGATGTCACACTGCCCGTTGGTGGAGCCAATCGGATTACAGTTACACCTGTGGGAGGAGAGCGACAGTGAGGTTAACACCTGCTGATGTCACTGTGATGTCACTGTGATGCAAGCAGAGAGAGACAGACCGTTCGCAGCCATTGCGGCTCTGCAGGTTGAAGAAGCCGGGCTGGCAGGCGCTGCAGTCGCGCGCCACGTTGGGAGGCACTGACACTGACCAGTGACCTGCGAGCAGGCGGACTGACCGCCAACGGTACGGACGGCGAACAGGAGCACGCTGAGGCGGAGCCACAGACAAAGAGTCAGGCGGTCAGGAAGTTTGTACGATTGATCAGAATATAAAAACTCATCGAATATTCAGAACCTCAGGACTTCCTCTTACGTTTGCACTTGTCGAGGTTGGTGGCGAGGCGTTGCCGTAGAAACCGTCCTTGCAGCGGTCGCAGAAGCCGTCGGTGTTGTGGATGCACTTCAAGCACTCTCGGTCTCGCGGTTGCAGTTGCCAACGGCATTGGGGTCGATGTTGTCGCTGCACTTGCAGCGCGGCAGGCTCGGACGGGCGCTCTGACCCAGCGGTCGCGAAGAAACCGTCGTCACAGAGCTCGCAGCGTTTACCTGCAGACAGGTGGCGTCACAGGACGGTTACATGATTATCATACATCAAGCCCCAGCAGGTCCAGGAAGGCAGGCGGCCGGTCTCAGGTGTGTACCTGTGGTTCCAGTGGGACAGTTGGTGCAGACGACCTCTCTGGTCTTCAGGGCGGCGCGCAGGTCGCTCGGACGGGCAGGGACACGGCTGACAGTCACCTGGCGTCCCGGGTGGCGTCGCCATAGAAACCGTCTTTACAGCGTTCACAGCTCAAACCAGCCGTGTTGTCCTGACAGTCACAGGCTCCTGAACAGACAGACAGACGACAAATGAGTCATTAAACCTGCAGATAAACCTGTCTTACCTGTGTGTCACCTGTCTTACCTGTCGGTCACCTGTGTGTCACCTAACTTACCTGTGTGTCACCTGTCTTACCTGTGTGTCACCTGTCTTATCTGTGTGTCACCTATCTTACCTGTCTGTCACCTGTGTGTCACCTAACTTACCTGTGTGTCACCTGTGTGTCACCTGTCTCACCTGTGTCGGGGTTGCAGGCGTCGCTGTGTCCGTTACAGTTGCACGGCTCACAGGCACTGAACGCTCCGAGCTCTGGACGGGCACGGCGATATCCCACAGTGCACTGCTCGCAGTGCTGACCCTGGTAACCCTGAGGACAGGTGCACTGCTCCACCCAACGAGCCGGCACACCTGGACCACGCCTGCCGTCACCAGGCGGCGTCGTCAAGGTAACCAGCACCTGGAGACGACAATTCATTAATGAATGATAAACAGAGAAAAGGTGTGTGTGTGTGTGTGTGTGTGTGTGTGTGTGTGTGTGTGTGTGTGTTCGTACTCCTCTCGCTGTAGGTGCGCGGATCTTGATGGCCGTCAGGTTGTGGAGAAGTTTCTGGAAGTCTGAGTGGCTGATGGGAGGCCTCCAGGGGTAATCAGTGCTGTCATGGAGCCTGTACCAGAACCAGGGATTAACAGGTGATCATGTGAATCCAGATTAACGGGCCACCTCTGACCGGATCAGATAATCTGACTCGTTTCTCGTCTCACCTGAACACGTATGTCTGCATGTTCTCGTTGGGGTAGGCGTTGCCCTGGGCGATGAGTGGGACAGCCACCCTCAGGTCGGATCCCTCCAGAACCAGATCCTCCGCCGACAGCCGAGTGTCCCGCGGTCGACCCGAAACTCAGACTCAGGTTCTGACCGTAACTCAACATCTGGTTCCCCAAAACTTCTCTGTGACGCACGAACACGGGAAAACATGGCACGATGTATCAGGGTGCAGACAGCTTTTCAAGGGTAAAATCAAGCACTTTTCAAGGACTTTCAAGGTAGCTAAACACCTGTGTGTGTGTGTGTACCTGGGGCTATGAAGTACATGGGAAGTAGTCTTCGAGATGAGGAGACTTCCTGTCCGCTGGAGGACCATTGGACCGGGACACTGGAGTCCGTCACGCTGCTGACCGCTCGTCATCTGACACACACACACACACACACACACACTTTAACAACACTGACCTCTGTGGTTACATCATGTGTCTGGTGGGTTTTGTGTCCTTGCGTCCGGCCTGTAGGCGGCGTTACCTCTGTGGAAGGACGAGCTGATGGCGTGGGCGCTGAAGCCGGCGCTGTCGCACACAGACGAGTGCTGGAAGCAGAAGCACGGCGTGCAGCCCTGAGGTTGGTCGGGTCCAGGTTGAAGTAGCCCAGTTTACACCTGACAGACAGAGACGAGGGTTAATGCTTTACATCAATGTCCTCCTTTCCTTCCTTCCTTGCTTCCTTCCTTCCTTCCCCATCAACTGACTCAAACATGAAATCTTCACACTGTACAAAAACTACTTCCTGTTCCTGTCTTTTATTTTGAAGGCTTTGTTTTATTTTCTAATGAGTTTAAATTAATAAAAAGTCTCGTTGAACTTTAACGAGCTCGTCTGACGCTCAACACCTGATGATTCACCTGCACCTGTCACCTGTACATCACCATATGGAAGACGCAGAGTTAATGGAAACCTGCTGACAGCTTAATGAAGCTGCTGTGTGTGTGTGTGTGTGTGTGTGTGTGTGTGTGTGTGTGTGTCTCAAACAGCTGGTTTCTGTTGAATCAGCTGCACATGTTGCTGTCAGAGACGTGTTACAGACGTCATACATGTTCTGTAACGTGTGTGTGTGTTACCTGTCGCAGCTGAAGCCCTCCACGTGGTCTTTACAGCGACACTGTCCCGTGTTGACGTCACACTCCTGAGTGCTGCCAGAGGGCGAGCAAGAACACGGCCTGACAGAGAGAGAGGGACAGGAAGTGTGTCACATGATGTGTTCATGTTTACATTCACAGAGAGAGACAGACAGGAGGTGAGACAGACAGGAGGTGAGACACCTCACAGTGTTTTATTGAAGTGTGTATTATCACAGTCTGCCAGCAGAGGGCGCTGTGTGGTCACACGGGGAGCTCTGTAAACATTTAAATGAAGAACGTTTCCATCAACGTTAAACTAACACAAATGTAACGTTTACTTCATGTTTTGTTTTGTTGATTTATTTATTAATATTCCTGCACATGGAGATGCATCATGGGTAGTGTTTGGACCAATGCAGCTGGAGGTCAGTGATCAGCTGATCTGAGTGTACCTGCAGCCGGCCTCCGTCAGGCTGTGGTATCCGGGCTGGCAGCGGTCGCACTTCTCTCCGGTCACTCCCGGTTTACACGCACACATTCCTCTGTTGTCACACTGAGAGACTCACACCACACACACACACACACACACACACACACACACACACACACACACACACACACACACACACACACACACACACACACACACACAGCGTGTTAATCTTCAATCACGTGCAAACAATCAGCTCCATTAACAAACCATTACGGAGCAGCAACAGCTGGAACAGCTGCTTCAGATTAAACAGCGGTTCTGTAGAACCAGCAGAACCACAGCGTTCATTCACATGTTTTCGCTGCAACACCGACTGAACACACACACACACACACACACACACTCAGAGTAATCAGAGTACTGTGATGGTCATGTGATCACGTTGGACTCACCGACAGTGTTGCAGCTGCAGGGCAGACAGCGGCTGCCGCTCTGGTCTCTGTAGTAGTTTTCCAGGCAGCGCTCACAGTTCGGACCTCCGGTGTTGTCGGCACAGTTCCTGCAGTGACCTCCGTGACCCGTGGCCCGGTACAGCTCCTTATCGAAGTAACACTCTGAGCTCTTCCCGTTACAGTCACAGGCTGAGACACACACAGTCACACGTTAACCACAAAGCTTTGACATTACGAAGCGAGTTCTACCACATCAACTCATCTTAGCTCAGTATTATATGCATGACGGTTAAAACACGTTAAAAACACGCTGAAACACGTTAAAAACACATTGTAAACATTAAAAACACGTTGTAAACACGTTAAAAACACATTGTAAACATTAAAAACACGTTGTAAACACGTTAAAAACACGTTGTAAACATTAAAAACACGTTGTAAACACGTTAAAAACACGTTGTAATCATGTTATAATCAGGTTAAATGAGATGAAGCGTCAGCTGGACTCGAACACGTCCATGTTTTTAGTGTCTGCACGACGGATTAACTGACTGTGGGAGAAATGAACTCAGTTCGTCATGCATCTGTACTGTGATATAGGAACTACAGCTCCCACAATCCCCCTGAGACTGTCATGACTAATGCAATGGTTTCCTGCTCTGCACGGCGTGGGATCACTAAACTGGACCAGAGTCATCTGCAGCGCATCATGTGACTTACGGGTCAGTCCATATATGTCTCTTCCTGTGTCTCATTTTACAGTTTCATTTCTTCAACTGCTGATTCTATTTATGAGAAGATGAGTTACCACAGACCACTACAGACCACTACAGACCGCTACAGACCGCTACAGACCATCAAATACTACCACAGACCACCACAGACCACTACAGACCACCACAGACCGCTACAGACTACCATAGACCACCACAGACCATCAAATACTACCACAGACCACCACAGACCACTACAGACTACCATAGACCACCACAGACCATCAAATACAACCACAGACCACCACATACCACAACAGACTACCACAGACCACTACAGACCACCTCATACTACCACAGACCACCACATACCACTACAGACTACCACAGACCACCACAGACCACCACAGACCACTATAGACTACCACCAACTACCACAGACCACTACAAACTACTACAGACTACCAAGAACCACTACAGACTACTACAGACTACCAAGAACCACTACAGACTACCACAGACCACCACATACCACTACAGACTACCGCAGACCACCACAGAGCACTACAGACTACCGCAGACCACTACAGACCACTACAGACCACTACATACTACCACAGACCACCACAGACTACCACCGACTACCACAGACCACCACAGACTACCACAGACCACCACAGACTACCACAGACCACCACAGACCACCACAGACTACCACAGACTACCACAGACCACTACAAACTACTACAGACTACTACAGACTACCACAGACCACTAGAAACTACTACAGACCACTACAAACTACTACAGACTACCACAGACCACCACAGACCACTACAAACTACTACAGACCACTACAGACTACTACAGACCACCACATACCACTACAGACTACCGCAGACCACCACAGACCACTACAGACTACCACAGACCACCACAGACCACCACAGACTACCACAGACCACCACAGACTACCACAGACCACCACAGACTACCACAGACCACCACAGACTACCACAGACTACCACAGACCACTACAGACTACCACAGACCACCACAGACCACTACAAACTACTACAGACTACTACAGACTACCACAGACCACTAGAAACTACTACAGACCACTACAAACTACTACAGACTACCACAGACCACCACAGACCACTACAAACTACTACAGACCACTACAGACTACTACAGACTACCACAGACCACTACAAACTACTACAGACCACTACAGACTACTACAGACCACTACAAACTACTACAGACCACTACAGACCACTACAGACTACCACAGACCACTACAAACTACTACAGACCACTACAGACTACTACAGACCACTACAAACTACTACAGACCACTACAGACCACTACAGACCACCACAGACCACTACAAACTACTACAGACCACTTTGACTGCTGCTTGACATCTAAGTAGCAGTCAAAGTGCTCTGTGGCGGTAGTAAACTATCATTAGTAGTAATCACAGTAGTAGTAGTAAAGCAATAAGTATCCACAGTAAAGCAGTGGTGCGTGCAGTAATGCAGTACTGGGTGTAGTAAAGCAGTGGTACATGCAGTGATGCAGTGGTGGGTGCAGTAAAGCAGTGGTAGGTGCGGTAAAGCAGTGGTAGGTGCGTAATGCAGTACTGCAGTAATGCAGTGGTAGGTGCGGTAAAGCAGTGGTAGGTGCGGTAAAGCAGTGGCAGGTGCGGTAAAGCAGTGGTAGGTGTAGTAAAGCAGTAGTAGGTGTGGTAAAGCAGTAGTGGGTGTGGTAAAGCAGTAGTAGGTGCGTAAAGCAGTAGTAGGTGTAGTAAAGCAGTAGTAGATGCAGTAAAGCAGTAGTAGGTGTAGTAAAGCAGTAGTAGGTGTAGTAAAGCAGTAGTAGGTGTGGTAAAGCAGTAGTAGATGCAGTAAAGCAGTAGTAGGTGCGGTAAAGCAGTAGTAGGTGTAGTAAAGCAGTAGTAGATGCAGTAAAGCAGTAGTAGGTGTAGTAAAGCAGTAGTAGGTGTAGTAAAGCAGTGGTAGGTGCGGTAAAGCAGTGTGCGTGCAGTAATGTAGTACTGCAGTAAAGCAGTGGTAGGTGAGGTAATGCAGTACTGCAGTAAAGTAGTAGTAGGTGCAGTAAAGCAGTACTGCAGTGGTAGGTGCAGTAAAGCAGTAGTGGGTGTAGTAAAGCAGTAGTAGGTGCGGTAAAGCAGTAGGAGGTGCGGTAAAGTAGTGGTAGGTGCAGTAAAGCAGTAGTAGGTGCAGTAAAGCAGGAGGTGCAGTAAAGCAGTGGTAGTTACGGTAAAGCAGTGGTAGGTGCGGTAAAGCAGTGGTAGGTGCGGTAATGCAGTACTGCAGTAAAGCAGTAGTAGGTGCAGTAAAGCAGTAGTAGGTGCAGTAAAGCAGACTCACGCAGGCACTCGTTGGGGTTGTCGGTCGCTCTCATCCATGGCGGTCGTTGTAAGCGGTTTGCAGACGTTGCAGTCGTCGCCCTCCGTGTTGTGTTTGCAGTTGCACACCAGCCGTCCTCGTCCGTTCTTCACACACTCACTGGCGTGACCGTTACACTTACACCTGAGACATAGAAACACACCTGTTACACACACCTGGAGAACACACCAACAACATTAACATTAACCTCTTCACTAACAGAGAGCGAGATGATTTAAAGTCCAGCTCTCATCATAAAGGCAGAAAACAGGAAGTCGATCAGAGCCTGGCGTGGTGTTCTGATGAGGTTTTCCACTCTGTGAGGGTGGAGGTGAGTGGGTGGGGGCTGCACAACAGGACAAGACTTGCTGTGCAGCCACCTTTGGTTATTGTCTCAGGTGTTTCTTGGCAGAGAGCGTGGAAAAACTGAGGCACTGAAGAGGCTGTCAACACAACCGCTGCAAAAACAACTACAAAAACTGAAATAACCCACAAAAAACTACAAAAACTGAAATAACCCACAAAAAACTACAAAAACTGAAATAACCCACAAAAAACTACAAAAACTAAAATAACCCACAAAAAAACTAAAAACTACAAAGAACTATAAAAGCTGGGCTGCAGCACACAGATGACTTATATTGATGAATATTTACAGTTTTGGTGCCGTCTTCATTTTTCTAAACAACTTTCAGGCAGAATAATGAGCCTGTAAATTAAACTGTACAGCTGCATACATGTATAAATATACATGTATAAATATATATATGAAGGAGGTATGTGAACGAGGCTTCATGGAGAGTTCTCATTGGACGAGCAGACAAAGTGAGCGTTCATTCACATTTTAAAGCTGTCTGATGGAGCTGCTCTGTACAGACATGTGAGCTGGTCGTGCCGCTCAGCTCACAGGTGAACAGGTTCAGGTAAATCTGGGTGGAGCTGACGGAGCAGAGCCCTCCTTGGATAAATAAAGGTTGAATGGTGCAGCTCTGACAGGTGCTCTAGCTCACCACTCTTCCCTTTTTTCTTCCGCCCGTCATGGCGGTCGGTCCGCCCCGTTCCAGTTCCCTGTAATCCAGCCCTGCCGGCCAGGAATGTGTGGAATGCGGCCGTGTAATGGAAATGTGCTCCACATTTCAAACAGAGTGTGGAGGTGGTGGTGCAACAGCAGCAGCAGCCGCCTGTCTCACACTTCTTGCGTGCAGGCCTCAGTGAAGCAGACCACACAGTGACACGTCCAAACCACCTGACCACACTCAGCCAGTCAGCTCTCAGTCTGAGCTGCTCCAACATGTTCACACTCTCATGTAAACACCAAAAAATGTGTCGTTAGCAGACGAGCTGGGTCTAATTACAGCTCATAAAGCTGCTGCAGAATAAAGTAATAAAGTATGAGTCACGGATCAGCTGACTGACCTTCCTCCCACGGCGAAGTCAGAGATGGCGTAGTAATACGACTTGAGCACCTTCGGGTCGTTGAACACTTCATCTCCAAACGTGTTGAGTCTGTTCAGAGTCACTCTGATGTCTGTGGCCGTCACCCATTCCTGCAGGAGACAACATGGACATGTTAGAGACAGACAGACGGACAGACAGACAGACAGACAGACAGACAGACAGACAGACGGACAGACAGACAGACGGACAGACAGACAGACAGCTAGCTAGCTCACGGGACATCCACAGACTTTACATCAAGAGATGATGAGACATGAAGACATAAAGACATGAGGACACTAGGACACAAAAGCATGAGCGTCCACAGAGACAGCATGAGCGTCCACAGAGACAGCATGGCGTCCACAGAGACATGGTGAACAGCGAGCAGTGTGAGGACGACGTGATTTTCACACCTTGGTTCAGTGTGGACATTCACACCTGGAAGAAACAGACTGCTGCAGACGTGGACGCACGCACGGCATCCAAACAGCTGAAGACGCGTCGGACACGTTAAAACCTGATGGTGGCGCTGAGTGAACAGTCGTCCTCAGAGGAACATGAACAGTCGTCCTCAGAGGAACATGAACAGTCGTCCTCAGAGGAACATGAGTATTTGTCTCACAGCTGGCAGAGGACAGATGTGCAGTCATACATTCTTCACATCGTGAAGTGTTTGGATCAGCACGGCGCCGAGCAGAGCGCTGGGAAAATCTGAACACATTCAGTTTGTTGGCTTCACGAGACGAGACAGATGGACAGAATTACTGAAGGACACCTGCTCAGCCGGGACGGACAAAGAACGTTAGCCAACATCCCGCCTGTGTGTGCAGGAGGATCATGGGAAAGTCTTTGTTCACTATCAGCAGGAAGTTCATCAGCAGAGCACACACGTCTGATACGAACACACACGTCTGATACGAACACACACGTCTGATATGAAGTAAGAAGGTCATGACCTCCAGAGGAACGCGCTCACAGCCTCAGCGTGGGCGTGGCCTCGGCTGTGGTTGGATGGTGGCGACGGCGTTGGCGTAACGTCTGACTCGAACATGGAGGCTCTGAGGACGTCTGAGGACGAGCAGCTGATGGAGCCACGAAACGAGAGACCCGACTAACGAGCTGCTAACGATCATTTCATCATACATGAATCTGTCCATCTTTCTCGTTAACGGATTCATTACTTTGTCTCGTCAAGGCTCCCACGTTCTTAAACATCAAATTCAAGGCCTTTTCAAGGATTTTCCTTGGACCCAGCATGGCTTTAGTTTAATACATTCGAGGTTCATTTGTTACAATCCAGAAACACAGACGGCACAGAGACTCCTGAACGCAGCCTGACGACGCCACGCTAAAAAATCCATGAATATAAACCACCAAAACTCTCAAGGCCTTGATCCTTCCCTTGAATTCAAACTTTTTCAGAAGAAATATTCACATTTTAAATCTCAACTCAGAATCTGTTGCTAAAAAGACTCAGGATGAGTCCATTATCAAAGGCCCAGGTCAGGCCCAGGCCCAGGCCCAGGCCCAGACCCAGGCCCAGACCCAGGCCCAGGCCCAGGTGCAGGCCCAGGTCCAGGTCCAAGCCCAGGTCCAGCTGATGGTGGCAGCAGGTGCTTCTCCTCCAGCTCTTCCTGGAGGACCGTGAGCATTTCCTGACAGAACGTACAATCCCTGCAGTGTGTTGCAGCCCGGTCCAGCCCGGTCTCCTCACAGTCTGACGTGTTCTCCTCCATATGTCTGTGCATCATGTGACCTCAGGTGGATCTGTGGGTCCACTTCCTGTTCAGCTCATGACCCGTTCATCAGCTCATTTATGAAACAGAACCTCTCATGATCAATGCAGAGTTCTGATTTTATGGTCAGAAACATCCCATCAGTTCCAGTTTAGGTCCTGACTCGGTTCTGGTTCAGCTCAGCTCTCCTGTCACTGACTCCAGTTCAGATTTTGGATGGTTCTGGTTCAGATCCTGTCAAACTTTCCTGCAGCTGTGTTCTCAGCCCGTCCCGTCAGTGTTCTGCAGGCTTCGGGTCGGTGCCGGCGGCCCAGCTCTCTCTTATGATTCATGAACTCACGTGTCGGGTCCGGCAGCTGCAGCTGTGCAGCCCGTCTGGTCCAGGAAGCGGTTCAGGTTCTGGTCTGAGTCACCGCTGTGTAAACTGGACTGAACATTTGTTTGCCATCAATCAGAACCAGCTCAGAGCCAACATGGACGCCTCAACACACACGTGTTCTCTACAGGGACCGATCCATCACTGCCGCAATGCATGCTGGGAACCAACATTCAGCTGAGCTGCTGCAATGCATGCTGGGAACTAACGCATGGCCTGTCAGCGGCTGGACGAGAGCGACAAACTCAGAGACATGAGGACACGAAGACACGAAGACGTGAAGACATGAGGACACGAAGACATGAGAACATGACATGAAGACATGAGGACACGAGGACATGAGGACATGAAGACATGAGGACATGAGGACACGAAGACACGAGGACATGAGAACATGACATGAAGACATGAGGACACGAGGACATGAAGACATGAGTTTAGCGGTTTAGCTCAGCTCACAGACATCCGACACCGGCAGCTGGAAGTAGCCTCGACTTTATTTTAAGGGGTCACAAGCCAAAAAGGTCGAGGCCCGCAGCTCGAGAATAAAACAGAGTGATAGCTGCTGCAGAGGACGGCTCAGCTGGTGGTTATTTCCTGACTCAGAGCTCAGAGAGATGACAGACAGGCGGACACACAGACAGACAGACAGACAGACAGACAGGCGGACAGAGAGACAGACAGACAGACAGACAGACAGACAGGCGGACGGAGAGACAGACAGACAGACAGACAGACAGACAGACAGACAGACAGACAGGCGGACGTCAGGAATGTGAGCGAGCGACAAACAGCCGTCTGACGCCTGCAGACAGAGTCCACAGCTTCAGTATAAATAGCTTCATGCCGACAAGTCAAATAAGGAAGTTTAGAGCTGAGCTGCAGAGCTAAATCTGTTCATTTAGACGAGTTAGTGACACAAGGAGAGGACAGAGGAGACAGGACAGAGGAGACAGGACAGAGGACAGAGGAGACAGGAGAGAGGACAGAGGAGACAGGAGAGAGGAGACAGGACAGAGGAGACAGGACAGAGGACAGAGGAGACAGGAGGAGAGGAGACAGGAGAGAGGACAGAGGACAGAGGACAGAGGAGGCCGTCAGATCTGAACATCACACGTTCACAGGATGAACATGAGACGAAGTTTAAAACAGTCACCAAGACACAAAGTCTGACAGACGACTGCTCTCAGATCAACAGGCGGAGGTGAACTCTCACCTCTCCGTCATGTTTCAACATTTAATGTTGGTTCTCCTAAAGGAGACGCAGAGGAGGACTCACGGTGCCTCCTCTGTTTTACTCCATGTTTTAAAGAAGAATGCTCTGCAGTTATTGAGCAACAAGCTCGACCGCAGAGAGTGAAGAAACATGGAAACACAAACACACTGAGGAGGGAGAGGAGGAGAGGAGGAGGGAGGACAGGAGGGGAGGACAGAGGAGAGGAGGAGAGGAGGAGGAGGGAGGACAGAGGAGGAGGGAGAGGAGAGGAGGAGAGGAGAGGAGGAGGGAGGAGAGGAGAGGAGGACAGAGGAGGAGGGAGAGGAGGAGGGAGGACAGAGAGGGAGGAGGAGAGGAGAGGAGAGGAGAGGAGGGAGGACAGAGGAGGAGGGAGAGGAGGAGGGAGGACAGAGGAGGGAGGAGAGGAGAGAGGAGAGAGAGAGGAGGAGGAGGAGAGAGAGGAGAGGAGGAGAGGAGGACAGAGGAGGAGGGAGAGGAGGAGGGAGGACAGAAGAGGGAGGAGAGAGAGAGGAGGGAGGACAGAGGAGGAGGGAGAGGAGGAGGGAGGACAGAGGAGGGAGAGAGGAGAGGAGAGGAGAGGAGGAGGAGAGGAGGACAGAGGAGGGGGAGGACAGAGGAGAGGAGGAGAGGAGAGGAGGAGGAGGACAGAGGAGGAGGGAGAGGAGGAGGGAGGACAGAGGAGGAGGAGGAGGAGGGAGGGGAGGAGAGGAGAGGACAGAGGAGGAGGGAGAGAGGAGGAGGGAGGACAGAGGAGGAGAGGAGGAGAGGAGAGGAGAGGGAGGGAGGAGAGGAGGAGGAGGAGACAGAGGAGGAGAGAGGAGGAGGGGGAGGAGAGGAGGAGGGAGGACAGGAGAGGAGGAGGGAGGACAGAGGAGGAGGAGAGGGAGGAGGGGGAGGAGGGAGGGAGGAGAGGAGAGGAGGAGGAGGACAGAGGAGGGGGAGGACAGAGGAGGGGAGAGAGGAGGGAGGACAGAGGAGGGAGGAGGAGAGGGAGAGGAGAGGAGGAGGGAGGAGAGAGGAGGAGAGGGAGGACAGAGGAGGAGGAGAGGAGGAGGGAGGACAGAAGAGGAGGAGGAGAGGAGAGGAGGAGAGGAGAGGAGGAGGACAGAGGAGGAGGGGAGAGGAGAGGAGGAGGACAGAGGAGGGAGGAGAGAGGAGAGGAGAGGAGGGAGGACAGAGGAGGGAGGAGAGGAGAGGAGGAGGGAGGACAGAGGAGGAGGAGGACAGAGGAGGAGGGAGGACAGAGGAGGGATGAAGGACAGAGTGAAGCAGAGAGAGAGAGTTCCAGCTGCAGGTCGGTCGAGCCAAGCGGACACGCTGCTGTGGTGGGAAATCCGGGGGCGTCGCCTAGCAACATGTCGCAAGACTTGGCAGCATCAAACCTGCAACCTGAGCGGCAGAACGGACTGCTGGGAAAAATATCACCATCACACCTCAGGACGAGAGAGACGAAGCAGCCACAACGTAAACACAACGTATACACAACGTAAACACAACGTATACACAATGTAAACACAACGTATACACAACGTAAACGCAATGTTTTAGGAACGAAGGCGAAAATGGTAGACAGAGGACAGATGGACAGACAGAAGACAGGACAGAGGACAGACAGATGGACAGATAGAAGACAGGACAGAGGACAGACAGATGGACAGAGGACAGATAGATGGACAGGGGACAGATAGATGGACAGAGGACAGGATGGACGGACAGAGGACGATAGATGGACAGAGGACAGGATGGACAGACAGAGGACAGATGGACAGACAGAGGACAGATGGATGGACAGAGGACAGATGGACAGACAGAGGACAGAGGACAGATAGATGGACAGAGGACAGGATGGACGGACAGAGGACAGATAGATGGACAGAGGGACAGGATGGACGGACAGAGGACAGATAGATGGACAGAGGGACAGATAGATGGACAGAGGGACAGGATGGACGGACAGAGGAACAGATAGATGGACAGAGGACAGGATGGACAGACAGAGGACAGATGGACAGACAGAGACAGATGGACAGATAGATGGACAGAGGACAGATAGATGGACGGACAGAGGGACAGATGGACAGACAGAGGACAGATAGATGGACAGAAGACAGATAGATGGACAGAGGACAGATAGATGGATGGACAGAGGACAGATGGACAGACAGAGGACAGAGGACAGACAGAGGACAGAGGGACAGACAGAGGACAGACGGACAGATAGATAGACAGATAGATGGATAGAGGGACAGGATGGACAGACAGAGGACAGATGGACAGACAGAGGACAGATGGATGGACAGAGGACAGATGGACAGACAGAGGACAGAGGACAGATAGATGGACAGAGGGACAGGATGGACGGACAGAGGGACAGATAGATGGACAGAGGACAGGATGGACGGACAGAGGACAGATAGATGGACAGAGGACAGATAGATGGACAGAAGGACAGATAGATGGACAGAGGGACAGGATGGACGGACAGAGGAACAGATAGATGGACAGAGGACAGGATGGACAGACAGAGGACAGATGGACAGACAGAGGACAGATGGACAGATAGATGGACAGAGGACAGATAGATGGACGGACAGAGGACAGATGGACAGACAGAGGACAGATAGATGGACAGAAGACAGATAGATGGACAGAGGACAGATAGATGGATGGACAGAGGACAGATGGACAGACAGAGGACAGAGGGACAGACAGAGGACAGAGGACAGACAGAGGACAGACGGACAGATAGATAGACAGATAGATGGATAGAGGGACAGGATGGACAGACAGAGGACAGACAGATGGATAGAGGGACAGGATGGACAGACAGAGGACAGACAGATGGATAGAGGACAGGATGGACAGACAGAGGACAGATAGATAGACAGAGGGACAGATGGACAAACGGAGGACAGATGGACAGAGACACTGAGACAGCTCTGATTGAGTCAGCTGATCTGTGCTGTGCTGTGATAAAGACGGACAGTACAGATAGAACAGAGCCGCTAACAAAGTTCGTGTGTCTACGCGTTAGCACGGACAGCTGCTAGTGTCACGTATGACGAGATAACGTGCTGCCGTCTCTGTGGAAATGTGTCTGATAAAAACCTCCTGAAATCATAAGACACACGACAGACGGTCAGTCTGTACTTCAGTGTGTATCTGATCCACCAACAGCTCAACATTAAAATAACGCACATCTAACATTAAAATAACACTGGTGAACATATGATGGGAGCTAACGGGAGCTAACGTTACCGTTAGTGTAGAAAGCAGCAGATCCAGTGTTCAGTCGGACTGAAGTCTAAAGTATGAGCAGGCTGTGTATTGGTTTGATTAATGGTTGTGTATTGGTTACTGAGCTCTCTAATTCCACTTCCTGTTTACTCTCCATGCGTGGACTTCCTGCGGCTCTCACCTGGAGGGTGGGGCTGTTGTCGGTTGTGGCGCTGGGTCGGCCCTCCAGCGTGGAGAAGGCCACGTTCCCACGGTGCGGCGAGATGTCGCTGAAGTCGTCGGTGCAGGCGCCTGCTGCTCGTCCTCTCGTGCGGATGAAGCCGTGGCTCGCCTTCTGGTGCGTCTTCGCCGAGCCGCTGTAGTACTGGTACGAACCCAGGGCCGCCCGCTCGTCCGCTTGTAGATGGCGAAACTCTCCGGACGGCTGGTGTGGAACTTGAGCCGCACGTAGGTGATGTCGAAGGCCTTACCTGCAGAGACACGAAGGGTTAATGCTCGGAAACAACGCACCAACACGACAAAGAGAACGTTAACAGAACATAATGACAACGTTACTCATCACCCGAAACATCCCAAAAGTACAAAGTCCCTCACAGACTGTCTAAAACCTGGGCGTAGTCTCCGTGGCGTCCCGCAGACTGTCTAAAACCTGGACGTAGTCTCCGTGACGTCCCGCAGACTGTCTAAAACCTGGACGTAGTCTCTGTGACGTCCCCGCAGACTGTCTAAAACCTGGACGTAGTCTCTGTGACGTCCCCACAGACTGTCTAAAACCTGGACGTAGTCTCCGTGACGTCCCCGCAGACTGTCTAAAACCTGGACGTAGTCTCCGTGACGTCCCCGCAGACTGTCTGAAACCTGGACGTAGTCTCCGTGACATTTATCATTTTCACGTGTAAACGTTTGATTTCAGTGTATTTTGCGTATGTGTGTATTTCCGTGTGTATTTTTGTGAAGTTTGTGTTCATATTTTCCAGGCCTTCCAGGCCCTGGCCTGAAGCTCTCTGGAGGCAGGAATGTGCGGTGTGCTTGGAACGCGCTGTGGCGGCGCTCTGGTCGCTAACGCCGACACTCAGAGCTGCTGCGTCCGCCTGGCGCTGTCGCTGCTCGCATACTTCAACGAGTCTGAGCAGGCGAGCTCGACCGCCGAGCTGTCAGTCAGCCTGAAGGAACGCGCCATGTTTGAGGCAGGCGGCGGGCGATGGGGGCAAATAAAGGTGAAGCAGCTGATTGGGCGATCACAAAGGTGATGTGACAGTTTATTACAGGAAAACTGCTGTAACGTTTGAACTCAGACCTGAGAGCTCCAATCAGGACACATTCAGTTATTTCTTCAACCAATCAATCATTGGTTTGTGCTGTTACCACGGTGACCATCAGGTACAGACTTCAGTTCATGAGAAAACTGATGAAGAAAATGTCGTCGAGGTCTCTGACTTCTTCGTGTCCGTCCTTGCAGCCCGTCCGTCTTCACACTCTGAATCTGACCTGAGGCCAGCTGTGGCCCGTGTCTTCGTGTCCGTGTCTTCTGTCCGTGTCACGTGTCCGTGTCTTCGTGTCCGTGTCTTCGTGTGGACATCAGAGCAGCTTCATTTCAGGACCGTCTCATTGGCCCGTGTCCATCCGTGATCTGAAGCGTCCCCGGCACTGACCTCGTCTCTGGCGTCACATCAAAGACGACGTGGAGCGTCCGGCGGAACACTGACGTCTTTTCAAATAAAAACGCCTCCACATCCTGACAGACGGGACAAAGACAGAGTCTGTCCACAGAGACCAATCAGGACGGAGCACAGGTGGCCAGAGGAAGCTCTGATTGGACGAGGAGACCGGCAGGAAGTGATGCTTCAGAGAAAACGATGAGTTCTGTTTATACTCCAGGGCGCGCTTCCTCTCCTCTGTCTGATCAGCTGACTGTCGGGTCAGAACACAAACAGAGTTTGTCTGTGATTTAAAACTTCTGACCAATCAGAGCTCAGGATGATGCTGATGTTTTTATGTAGAACTTTAAAAACTTTAAAACTTTTTAAACTTCAAAGTGTTTGTCAGAGGTTTTCTCAGAGTTTTCTCAGCGTTTGTCAGAGGTTTTCTCAGCGTTTTCTCAGCGTTTGTCAGAGGTTTTCTCAGCGTTTGTCAGAGGTTTTCTCAGCGTTTGTCAGAGGTTTTCTCAGCGTTTGTCAGAGGTTTTCAGTGTGTCTCAGTGGACTGAACAGTGTGAAGTGTTGATGTTCTGTTGGACTCTGCTCGTGGAGTCAGGAGGAGTCCGTCTGTTCTTCACAACAATCGTTTTATTGAGCTGATGAAGAATCTGACAAACAAAGGCGACGCTGTGACGATGGATTCATGTTTGACTTCATCACAGCGCAGCTACCAAAATAAAAGCACAGGGCCAGGCTACTACAAAAATAAAAGCACACAGACGAGGCAGGACATGAAGCTGTCGATGGTTTTAAAGGTTCATAATCTCTTCCAGTTCTTTCAGTTCAGGTCTGATGGAGAATATCAAGGTTCATTCAGCCTTTAGAGAAAACTTCAAGCACTTTCAAGGTACCTAAAGCAAGACTTTCCATGAAGCTTTCCTCATGTCTACTGTCTGTCTGCTGTTTATATGAACTCCGAAGTTCAAACATTAATAATCTTTGAAACATTTCCAAACTTTCCAGACTTTTTCCAGGTGCCTGACAGACGGAGACTCTCCTTGTAGTTTTAAGTCGTCGCTCAGACTCCGTCTGTGATGTCGTTAATTAGCTGGGTTAGCTTTAAGCATTGGTAACTCGTGTATTGTGGAGCGCTGACCCGAGACTCTCCGGGGCAGGTCTGAACATGAAAAGAGCCTCGAGGAGGAGGAGGAGGGAGGAGGAGGAGGAGAGGAGGGAGGAGGGAGGAGGAGGAGGGAAGGAGGGAGGAGGAGCTTTTCTTTCTGTTTGGGGAGGAGGAGGGTGAGGGGTGATGAAGGCGGGAGGGGACACGGTGAGGAATGAACCGGCTGGAATGTTTTCACGGGACGGACGGAGGGACGGACGGAGGGACAAGAGTCCACAGAGGAGAGGGCGAGCGACCACAACAGACCGAGAGAGAGAGAGCAGAGGGGCTGCTGGGAGTTTTCCTGTCCTGATATGGAAGACGTGACAGCGAGCAGAGACAGCTGATGATGACCACGAGCAACAGCCGACCTCTGACTGTACACAGACCACGGACATTCAGATTATTAACTTGAATGTGTTGACATGAATCATCCTGACAGGTCCACTTCAGTTCTGTCTCTGTGTCTCTGAGTCTCTGTGTCTCTGTGTGTCTCTGAGTCTGTGTGTCTCTGTGTGTCTCTGAGTCTCTGTGTCTCTCTGTGTCTCTGTGTGTCTCTGTGTGTCTCTGAGTCTCTGTGTGTCTCTGTGTGTCTCTGAGTCTCTCTGTGTCTCTCTGTGTCTCTGAGTCTCTGAGTCTCTGTGTCTCTGTGTGTCTCTGTGTGTCTCTCTGAGTCTGATCGTTTGAACTCTGTCGTCTCAAACAGGAAGCAGGTTGTCGAGGTTAGTGTAGATTAAACGGCGCTCTGCTGTCCCGCCTGTCTCATCTTGTCTCAGCTCAGTCCGTCCTGTCAGCGGACACGTCGAGACGTGTCGGAGGACAAGCCTCTGCAGACCAGACGCTCGTTCAGTCCGCTGAAGAAGAAGAAGAGTGATAACAGAGGACAGGAAGCTGAAGCTCTGCAGGAGGCTGGGAGACGTCACAGGATGTAATCAGAGTATTAAAGTCAACATAACGAGCTTCAGGCGCAGATGTTTGTCTTTAACGAGGAAGACGTCCTTGAGGAGGACAGATTAGGACGAGGGAGGACGACGCCTGAGAGTCCAAACATGGACGTAATGAGCTCTGCTGTCCTTCAACAGGCCGGAGACAGAGGACAGACATCACACTGAGATTAACAATCTGTGTGTGTGTGTGTGTGTGTGTGTGTGTGTGTGTGTGTGTGTGTGTGTGTGTGTGTGTGTGTGTGTGTCTCAAACAAGTGGAACTTGTTTCATGAGAATCCATCTTGTTTGCATTCCTGTGAATCTTCATCTTCCCGCCGGAGGAGCGGAGCCTCGGTGTCGGCCTGAGGGGGAGGAGGAGGGGAGGATGAGCGTCCACGGGGAACTCCCGGTCCAATTAAATTTCCTCCCATGACCTCACTGCATTCTTCTCCGGGAGCGGACAATGGCCGCTTTGACTTTTGAACGTGGGCATGAGCCTCGAACGCAGCGGCGAGCGTCTGCAGAGGACACACGGCGAGGACACACGGCGAGGACACACGGCGAGGACACGGCGAGGACACGGCAGAGGTCAAAGGTCACAGTGTGTTTACTGTAGCTGCTGCTCACACACACACCGAGCCGTCAGCTGTCATTGGTGTTTACTATGTGATGTCAGGCTGATAAACAAACAGGATGTTCTGGTCAGGAATGTGGGACAAACTTCTGGAGTTCAGATTAAAGCGGGAAAATAAGAGACGACCTTTGACCCCGAGCCAAAACAATGAACACAGACATCAAAGCTCCAAGATGTTTCCTCGACGAAGGTGACGCGAACAGGACAGAAACATCAAACTGGTTTGAAGCAGACTGAACCTTTCAAGTCTTCACAGCTCGTCATGAAGATTAGTGTAATCATTTCATTAAAACGTGTCAAACATGACGACAAACACTGATCAAGCCCCACCCCCTTTCTCAGTGCTCCAATCACAGCCTCCGTCAGGTCACATGTTCAGTTCAAACAATCGGAGCAGTTCAGTTTCTTTCAGACGGAGGAATGTGTGGCATGCGGCCGAGTTCAAACTGCACAACATGAAACAGTTTCCTGAGACTGATCCTGGACCTGTGCGCTCACACAGAGGTCAGAGGTCAGAGGTCAGAGGTCATGGTCAAGACGGCCGAGAGCGCTCAGCTCAAGGACACTTCAGCAGCCTTAACGTGACGCATTCATGAACGACATGCGTGTTGATATGAGACCACACACACACACACACACACGTAAACACAGCACACACACACACAAACACAGTACACACAGCAAACACACACACACAACACGTAAACACAGCACACACACACACACACACACACACACACGTAAACACAGCACACACACACACACACACACACACACGTAAACACAGCACACACACGTAGAAACAGCACACACGAGAGAGGTCACAGAGAAATGACTGTCACAACATCATCAGTGTGACATCACAGGTCTGACTCGCTGTTATAACACGAGATTCATGACAGGAAACACAAATACAGCCAACAGGAAGTAACAGACAGGCTGATCCAGGTTCAGTGTTAGACCTCAGAGTTCATTTAACATGCTCTTATTTTGTTAACCGAGCATGTCACATCCTGTCCTGATCTCAGATCAGCTCTCTGTACCATGGTACCACGGTCAACCAGGTCAGCCTGAGGGCCCACAGTTACACATTAATGTCCAGTTAATGTGTAACCTGCACACACACACACACACACACTAAGGTGTGTTTGTTTTCCATACATGAGCAGCCCTGTGAGTCACACACTGTTATCAGCAGAAACCTGGCGCCTCCACCTCACCAAACACACCTGTACCGGGCTCATGTGGACCTGAACCGGGCTCACGTGGACCTGAACCGGGCTCACGTGGACCTGAACCGGGCTCATGTGGACCTGAACCGGGCTCGTGGACCTGATCGGACCCTGAATGCCTCACAGCTCTCAGATAGGGGTCAAAGCTGACGGCGCAGAGACTGAGTGCGCTCAGTAGAGCTGATATCACCTCCATCTGTTTGATAAACAGAGCAGGCGGCGCTCTGATTGGACGAGAGGAGATTAAAGTGGTGGGCTGAAGGCCGAGGTGAGAAACTGGATCTGTGTGTGTGTGTGTGTGTGTGTGTGTGTGTGTGTGTGTGTGTGTTGTTGGGGTGGATGGGGATGTTGGGGAGGGCAGACAGGAAGGGAGTGAAGGTGGGAGGCAATGATTGTTTTAATGTCTCAGGCTGCTCTGTCATCACTCATTACACATTACAGATTACAGATTACTTTCATTCATCTTAATTACACTTTTTATTTCACTTAACACTTCCTGAATCCTGATTGGCTGGTTGGTTTATGTTCGTCCCCGTCAGACCCGGCTCAGTTCAGAAGACCTCCTCCTCCTCCTCCTCCTCCTCTCCTCCTCCTCCTCCTCCTCCTCCTCAGTGTGTTGGGTGGAGGTTTAACAGTGGAGACCACCAAAGAAGCAGCCGCTCCACCAGGTGTCACACCGGGACGTGAGGAACAAACGAACACAGCCCCATTAAGACAGACAAAGAGTCCCAGCAGGACCACCTCCGCCCAACAGCACACACAGAGTCCACAGCTGCAGAGACAGAGTCCTGCACAAAGACTTAAGACTCTGAAGAGTCTCAGAGACCAGGTGAATGCACTGCAGCTGTCTCAGAGACTGTCACGAGACGTTAAACCAAACGTGAGCCTCAAACACTCTGCAGCATACATTTCCCATCATGCAACAGCTTTCATTAAAGACTGAGCTGTTTACATTCGGCCTGCTGGAGGACTTCCTGTCTGCAGTCTGTCTTTGGATTAAACCGTGTTAATGAGGAACATCGAGTCCTCCAGAGGAAACCTGAGACGATCAGCAGCTCTTCAACAAACCAACAGACCACATCAGAGGAGGAGGAGACAAACAAGCGAGCCATGACTCAGCGACTATCTGATAGAGCGTCTGCAGCCTGAGGACATCAAACAAACCTCAAAGACTGAGATCATCACCTGTTTGACTAACAGTGTTGGACCTCGGCCGGCCGGCCTGGCTCGGCAGTTCAGCTTGTTTACAGAAGCAGAGTGACATCACCAAAACAAAACACCCAGAGCTGCGCTCATCATGAGCAGCGACCACGAGGGACAGGACAACTAAAAGTCAATCATCAGCGCGTTCAGAGGCGTCGTAAATAGCAAGCTTCAACTACAGCAAGCTACAACTCACCTGTTCAGGTTATATTAAGGCTTAAAGTTATGCAGGATTAAGGCGTGGACGCTTTGACTGACAGGTGGGCGTGGTCACTGTTGAATGGAATCGTGATGTGGAAACACATTTCAGCAAATGTTTCAAAATAAAAGTCTTAAGAAATGAAACACTACAGGGCTTTATGTGTCAACAGTGTGCTACAGTCACAGGAGCCAATCAAAATGAGGCGTCGTACTCCGCTGCTAACCCTCGTCCATCAGTTGTCAGGGCAAAACCTCTGCGATGACATCACAGCGTCGTGGACTCTCAGGTGAACAAAGGTGTGATCACGTTTGGCGGCGTGTAAATCAGTCGTCAGGTCTGCAGCGCTCGCTCGCTCTCTCCATAATTATCTGTTTACTTCTTCCTGTGTCTCTTCCTCCACAGCAGGCTAAAATTACCCTGCATGCATCTGCTTGCCCCTGTAATGCATCTGCTGACTGCACGCCGTCTGTAAGAATAGAAACCCCTCCGCTCTGTGCTCCCCAAGGCCGCCAGTCACAGCGTCAGGCAGAACCAGGACCGGGACCGACCCCGCAGAGCTGCTCCGAGTCCGTCCAGCTGAATTCTTCCCACAGGACAGAAACGCCTCGTGATGACAGTTTACAGTGGGGTCAAAGGTCAGCGAGTGGAGCGTTCAGGAAACAGTCCATGTAAGACAAACAGCTGCAGAGAGTTCTGAGCCACGACCGGAGTACCAAAGCAGCATTTTGGACCTGGATCCGACCTCGTACGATCATTCAGGTCACGTGAGCTGACACTGAAAACACACGAGACAAGCTGCAACAGAACCAGAACCAGAACAGCAGAGAGTGGACTCTCATGTTCTTCACAGTCTGCAGACAGCTGATAACAAACAGCCGACGTCCAATCAGCTGACTGAACTCACTTCCTGTTTACGTTACCTGCAGACAGATAATCCGGCTCCGAGTGTTTAGTCAACTTCACGTTCAAGGGCGCTCCGATGGCCGCAGAGGTTCAAGGCTCCTGAACGCGCGTGGAGACGTTGAGCTGAATGCTCAAACCTCAAAGCTTGAGTGTCGACTGTGCCTGAAAGCACCAACAAGCAGTTTGTGTGCAGCTTTAATCAAAAATATCTTCATCTGTCGTGCATCCACTGGTCCTGGTCCTGGTCCTGTCTGATCCTGATCCTGGTCCTGTCCTGATCCTGATCCTGGTCCTAGTCCTGATCCTGGTCCTGGTCCCAGTAAAACCCGTCGGCCCGGTCTGAACCCTGCAGACAACGTTCAGAAGCTGCAGCTCAATAAACTCTCATCAGTTCATCAGTGTGTAATTACACACTTACAGCTTCCTGTGACCTCATCGTGTCAGCGGGCTCGATCCAGATGTTTAATAACATCATGTGACACGATGCAGCGTTCAAGAGGCGTCGTACAGAAGCTTCCACACAGCGCGAATACTTCAGGGACTTCATACATCCAGAAAGAATCGACGAGCATCATACTGCTAAGAACTGCAGTTCCTCTAACGTCCACCTGAGGCTGGCTCAGAAGTGAGTCAGTCTCCATAAGTCCCCATGTTCAAATGTCCAACTTCACAGCAGAAATAAACATGTTTACAGCCTGGTACAAAAAACAGTTTTGGTCTCTGTAGCTAATTTCCCGTTCATGACAACTGTACTGAGGGTGAATTTATATACAACTCACCTGTTCAGGTTATATTAAGGCTTAAAGTTATGCAGGATTAAGGCGTGGGCTTCAGGTTAGCCAATCAGAGGCAGAGTGCGGGCGGTGGGATTCATAATAACGTGTTGGGGACGGGGCGGGACTCGTGTTGTCATGGAGCCTCAGTGACAGCAGTGACCCTGAACGCAGCACAGGCCTTTTAATTAGCACGGTGACAAGAATGGAGTGTTCTTCAAAGTGACGAGTGAACAAACAGAGAGATGTTTGCTGTGAATAAAGAGCTCTGCAGCTGCTGCCTCACCTGGAAAACTTCCTGTGACGGAAATTTACCCACAGAAACAAACGCTGTGACCCAACAGACGGCGACTTCACCAAAGAAGTCATCTCTGAACTTTAAATCAACATGAAACTGAAACATTTCCCGACCTGCACGCAGAGACTGATCACAAAGATCTGAGTTCACGAGCCGAGCTGCTAACCTCCAACTGCACGTATGCAAACATGTTCTTTACTGTTGGTCACATGGCGTCTCTTTATTTCTGTCAAACTCTCAACAAAGACTCAAACATGAGGACAAATCTGATCTGTGATCAGCTCTTAAAATTCTTCAGCTCTCGTCTGAAGAGGTTTGAATGTTCATGTGTCAGTCTGATGGAGGACGAGGTCCACTCAGGGTCGCGAGACTACGTCCAGGTTTTAGACAGTCTGCGGGGACGTCACAGAGACTACGTCCAGGTTTTAGACAGTCTGTGGGGACGTCACGGAGACTACGTCCAGGTTTTAGACAGTCTGGGGACGTCACAGAGACTACGTCCAGGTTTTAGACAGTCTGCGGGGACGTCACGGAGACTACGTCAGGTTTTAGACAGTCTGCGGGGACGTCACGGAGACTACGTCAGGTTTTAGACAGTCTGCGGGGACGTCACAGAGACTACGTCCAGGTTTTAGACAGTCTGTGGGGACGTCACGGAGACTACGTCCAGGTTTTAGACAGTCTGTGTGGACGTCACAGAGACTACGTCAGGTTTTAGACAGTCTGCGGGGACGTCACCTGAACGCAGTGTCCTTGTTGAGCTGCCAGTGACGGCAGCAGCAGCAGTGCAGTGTGGGAAAACCCTCGAGCTGTCCGTCGTCCTCTCAACAACCATAAAGACTTCTTTTTTTTTCTGCTCCGGAGCGACCAGCTGCTGCAAATTATACCAATGTGAGTGTGTGAGACGAGGGGTGAGGAGGAGGAGGGGAGGAGGTGAGAGTCATCTGGTCATTGTTTAGTGTGTGAGGAATGAAGTCAGCGTGGGAAACTGGGCTGAACCAAGATTATGAGGTTGCACAGCTGGACGAGTGCTCAGGAAACCACTGCAGCTGATGAAAGAAACAAATCCTTTAACCCATGAAGTGTCCTCAAATGTTCCCTCAATGTTCCCAAATGTTCCCTCAGTGTTCCCTCAGTGTTCCGTGACTCTGGACTTGGTTTCAGTTAGATGTGATCAGGTGATTCATGGTTTTTGTCTTTTGAAGAACTCTTGAAGATGTTTGGCCTCCATGTTCAGACTTCAAAGAGACACTCAGGTACTGAAGCGAGTAAAACCTCCACCCACAACCTTCAAACAGCCCACCACCACCAGCCCTCCACCCGTCCACAGACAGTCCAGCTGTTTTCACGTGACACTTCAGCAGCTCGTCTCTCTGAAAGTGAACTCATCCTTTAATTAACAGAACCTTTGAACTCAACTGAGAAGAAACGTTTCACTGATCCTGAACCAGCTTCAGGTCGCTCCACGACTCAACCTGGAACACCGTCAACCAGATCCTGGACCAGATCCTGGACCAGATCCTGGACTTCATTTCATTGATGAAAAATCGATGATGAATGTTTGTTTGTTTTCTGACTGAGACTAAAATGAATTTTTAGCAGACGAGAGAACAGACGAATGAAGCTGATCGGATCAGAACTTTTCGACGGTTGTTCTTCATGTTTGACTCAAACGATGACGGAGCATGTTCTGATCCAGCCAACATTTAACTTTAAAACTTCTGTAGTGTGTGTGTGTGTGTGTGTGTGTGTGTGTGTGTGTGTGTGTGTGTGTGTGTGTGTGTGTGTGTGTGTGTGTGTATTCCACGTATTCTTCTTTGTTGGTTCTTTTTCGTGTTGGGACACGTCGGCTTCCTGCTGCCGCATCAAAGAGTCGAGAGAGGAGAGGAGCCGAGCTGAGCTCCACAAACACTTCATGTTTCCTGAGATTAACACGCACGGCATCGGCCTCCATCGGCCTCCATCGGCCTCCATCTGGCTTATCGCACACATCTACAGGCCCAGCGCCACAGGCGAGAATCGAACCTCCGACAGCAGAAACGTGTCAAAGAGATTTAAATCTTCATTTCATCAGCCCGACTCTGAGACAGGTGGGCCTCAAACCTCTGCACAGCTGACTTCATTTAAATAAAGTGTTGATCTGATGTCACATGTGCGTCCATCGATGGACGTCTGTCCTGGTCGGGATGACAGGACGTGGGACGTCCTGCAGTGCATGTTGGGGTTTCCTGCCTCGTCCTGTCAGCTGTTTCTAAAACTCTCTGTTCTCTAAATATTTAGATTCTTCCACAGGAAGAGACTCAACAGAAACAAAGTCAACGAGCTCTTCAACATTCAACAAACACTCGCACAGCCACTTCCTGTGCAGCCGATTATCAAGTTACTGAAAGACGGAGTTACACAACGACAACAACAGATCCACAACAGAACCACAACAGAACCAGAGTGTAGATACAGACACTAGGACAGCAGCAGCGGACCGGACCGGGTTGGAGCACAGCCTCTGAGACCAACAGGGAATAACGTTACAGTACCGAGGTGATTTACAGACTTTATGATGGAACATTGATCAGTAGCAGAAGAGCTAAAGCTAAAATAATAAAGCTAACACAGCTAACACTGAGGATCCAGTTGGTTTGGAGCTAGTGCTAATGTAGCTAACTGCTAACATAAGTTAATGTTATGGACCTTGTTAGTTTTGAAGCTAAACATAGCTAACTGTTAATATAAGCTAATGTTGTAGATTTACCTAGTTTTAAGATATAGCTAATGTAGCTAACTGCTAACATTGGCTACATTATATGATTGAAACAGATCAGTAGTGAAGCGCTAACTGTGGTTAGCTCGGTCAGCGTGTTGCTAACTGAGCCGGGATGCCAGGAGCCAAACCCGGCAAGAAAACCACCTCAGTAGGCTGCTGTGTTCACTGTTAGACTGGACACTGCTGGTTCAGAGGTTCTGTTGCTGTGTTCACTGTTAGACTGGACACTGCTGGTTCAGAGGTTCTGTTGCTGTGTTCACTGTTAGACTGGACACTGCTGGTTCAGAGGTTCTGTTGCTGTGTTCACTGTTAGACTGGACACTGCTGGTTCAGAGGTTCTGTTGCTGTACTCACTGTTAGACTGGACACTGCTGGTTCAGAGGTTCTGTTGCTGTGTTCACTGTTAGACTGGACACTGCTGGTTCAGAGGTTCTGTTGCTGTGTTCACTGTTAGACTGGACACTGCTGGTTCAGAGGTTCTGTTGCTGTGTTCACTGTTAGACTGGACACTGCTGGTTCAGAGGTTCTGTTGCTGTGTTCACTGTTAGACTGGACTGCTGGGTCAGAGGTTCTGCTGCTGTGTTCACTGTTAGACTGGACACTGCTGGTTCAGAGGTTCTGTTCTGGGTTCAGAGGTTCTGTTAGCTTGCGGCTGGTGGTGGTCACTTCCTGTCTGAGCAGCTTACAGATGTGTTGGATCAGATTGGATGTTTCTCCGGGCCGTGCGCTGAGGTGTTCTGACTCCACATTCCCGATCACAGTCGGAGGTTATCTGCAGCAGAACAAAGCCTGAGCTCTAATTATGGAAAAACCGGGCCACAATGGAAGCAGCGCCCCGAGCTAAGAAAGTCAGCGTGTAATTAAACGAGTTTCATTTGGAAACAGGCGCGCTGAAATCACACTTCAGACCTGAGGCAACGAGACGAGCTGAGCTGCAACCAGCAGCATGACTCAACCTCTCAGGAATGTTAGCGCTGCTGGCTTCACAAATAGACAGGTATTTATAAAGATGAGCGAGCTCCAGGAAGAGCAGAAACACGGCTACAGAAGCTAACAGAGCAGCAACCAGGGCTAACGGAGGCAATCAGGGCTGCAGAGGCTAACAGAGCAGCAACCAGGGCTAACGGAGCCAAGGCAGCTAGAGGCTAACAGCGCAGCAACCAGGGCTAACAGATCAGCAACCAGGGCTAACAGCGCGGCAACCAGGGCTAACAGAGCGGCAACCAGGGCTAACAGAGGCTAACAGCGCAGCAACCAGGGCTAACAGCGCCAACCAGGGCTAACAGAGGCTAACAGCGCAGCAACCAGGGCTAACAGAGGCAACCAGGGCTTCTCAGCGTCCATGTTTCCATCTTTAAATGTGTTGTTGCCGTCCAAAAGTCAAAGATGATTTTAAAACCAATTTTATGAAAAACAACCAAACTGCAACTTTATGATTATTTAACAAAAAGTTTGATGGATATTTAGTGAACACGGCGTGTTTAATGTCGCTGGATGATTCAGACTGTGACGGGATTATCAAAACAGATGATTGACTTTGTGTCCACTGACCAGATAAATAATCATGGAGCTCAAAAATCAGACCAAAGCTTGAATATTTGAGCCTTTAAGTGTCAGAATCAGCCTTGAAAACCTTGAAAGTTCTTAGAAACCAGCCATCTGCCTGCAGACCGGGTCATGTTGGACTGAGACACTGTGAGACCAGCTGTCCTCTGAGGACACCTCCTGTCATGATGCGTTTAGGGTCCGCGTGTTAACTTCACACCTCCAGAGCTGCTTCACTGACTGTTTGTCAAACAAACTCTGAAAATCACGACGTGAACGGAGGAGCTGCTGGGTGGAGGAGCTGGGTCAGAACAGAACAAAACCCCATCACACACTGCTCACCCATCCCACACACACACACTCCACCCCCAACAATGAAAACTATGTCCTTCATGCCACAAAATTCCTCTTTCCCAAAGTTTACATCACCGAGCTCAGACTGATAAAACACACACAGACACACACACACACACACACACACACACTCTCAGTGTGTTAAAGGTTTGCATATGAGCCTCACTCCTTAGTTTGCAGGATAAATTTGACGTCAGGCTGCTCTGGACAGGGAAACTAATTTCGTTCCATCCCATGTTTAACATGTTGAAATGACAAATAAAACTCCTTGAATCCTTGAATAAATCCAGGATATTTCCAGGATAGTTTCAGGATATTTTCAGACCAAACACTTTGTCTATTCTAAGTCGTCTCTGTGTCCATCATGAAGTCAGAGCAGCTGATCAGATTTGTCCTGATATCTGTGTGTGTGTGTGTGTGTGTGTGTGTGTGTGTGTGTGTGTGTGTGTGTGTGTGTGTGTGTGTGTGTGTGTGTGTGTGTCAGGGGCTCTTACCGAGGTGCAGGGTGAGGTTGATGGAGTTCGGGTACTGGATGCCCGCCAGCATGGTCTGGCTCTGCCACCAGGTGGTATCCTGCTGGTTGTTGTAGTCGGTCAGGTACACGGCGCTGTGGTGGTTCCGCGGGTCCCGGGCGTCGCAGATGTGGCAGGACTTGGTGACCCCGGTGGCGCCGGTCTGCACGCAGTACTCCTCGGGGAGAGCCGCAGGTGTTGGTCGCCACCACGGTCACGTTAAAAGCGGCGTTAACGAACTCGGGCATGCAGCGCTGCGGTGCGCCGCGCTCGTCCGTACACTCATCCATGGCAGCGCGGACGCACACGCACCCAGCTCCAAGCCAGCACCGCCCGGATCAAGCTTCGCATTTTCAGCCCTCCGCGCTCCCGTCGACCAGAAAAAACCTCTGCGCTGCTCCGACACAAACTTTCCCTCAACTTGTCCAAAGTTTACGGAAACTTTCCGGTTACCGACAGATTCCCGAGAAAACGGCTACGAGCACCAAGTGAAGCATTCAGCAGCGGCGGATTGTCTTCGCTCCAGGCCGCGTCAGAGCTCGTCGTCCCGGCTGTCCTGCTGTGAGTGTGACGGTGTTCGCTCGGGCCTCAGCTCTTTGTGTCCGCCGCCATGCACCAACTCCAGCAGGAAGAGAAGAGCCTGCAGACTACACAGTGCGCCACTGCGCATGTCTGCGGCGCAGAGGACACTCCGGCCACTTCCGAGTCAGCCCGCCCCAAATCAAGTCAAATCAGTGCTCCGAGCCGAGCCGAGCCGAGCCAAGTCAAATCAGTGCTCCGAGCCGAGCCGAGCCGAACAGCCGAACTAAACTAAACTCAAACTAAACTCAACTCCAGGAAAAGTCACAACAGTCATTGAATTGAATTGAATGAAGCTGGAAGGCGCACAGATCACTGTGCTAACCAATTTAACTCAACAGATTTTAATAAATGCAACATCAGTTCATAACTTTAATAAACTTTTTCAAACTTTCACTTACTGTCCAACCTGATGGACACTTCAGCCAACCAGAAGCTTTAATTAGAACAACAGAAGCAGCTGACGGACTTTAATGTAAATCATTTTATAAAAGTTAATTTAAAACATTTTCAGTGTTTATCGATTATTTGTTTTCTTGTGTTCATGACAGGTTTACATCTTTTCTTTTATTGGAGAGCAGCATTTCACAAGCATCAATACAAGATATTTTACAAATAAGTAAAGATAAATACAAAAAGGATTAATTAGGTGAAGATAGTTACATAAATAAAAAGAAGAAGAAATACATAAAATAAAATAAAAGGGAAATAAAATCAGTTCACTGGTTTCAAATTAAAATATTTGAATGGGTCGAGTTTTCAAATTAAAAGACAAATTCAAGGATCTCTGATTCAGGATATTTCAGGTTATTTTCAGGATATTTCAGGTTATTTTCAGGATAAATGAAAGTTTTCTGGCTCTTTGGACCTGAAGTGAAACATCGTCACAGATAACGTGTCAGCGGTGTTTAATTAACACACAGTTGAGCTCTGATTAGATCTTCATCAGCTCTATCAGAGAACTTTCACACAAACATGAGGAGCTGCAAAGGTCAAAGGTCAAACATGAAGCCACTGGATGAATGAATGAATGAATGAATGTAAATGAGATGGTCATAACACTCCTGTGACTGTTGTTCTGTTCTCTGTGATCTGATTGGCTCATGAGTTGTTTGTTTGTTTGTTAAGAATCTGAAGATTACCCAGAATTCAAAGCTTCACAGTGTTTTCGTCCAAACCTTTACGCGATTACAAAAACATTCAAATAATGAGTTTAACTTTAATCCTGCAGACATAAACAAACATAATTATGTGGACTAATGAACATTTTGTCTTCAAATCAGCTGATTGGCTCCACAGCTGACTGTTATGAGGACAGGTGGCGCCCCTGCTGATGGAGTTTGAAACAGCTGAAGATCTGGATCATTGATCTGTTTTTATTTTTACTGCAGCTGACGTCATTTTTAGAAACTTGATTTCATTCAACTGAAACGATTCATCATCGAGCAGTGAGTTCATCTGAAGTTTGTTGTTGTGAAGTTCATCTCACTTTAATGATTTAATTAAAGACATTAATACCTTCCTACCTCACCTGCCTGCTCCATACAATCCATCCTGCAGCCTCCGTTCATCTGATGCAAACCTCCTGACTCCACCACCCAGGACCAAGCACCGAGCCTGGGGTGACAGTCTCTGTAGCTGCCCTCTCCCTCTGGAACTCTCTCCACAAACATGTGACTGTACCGACCTCCCAACAACACACACACACACGCACACACACGCGCACACACGCACACACGCACGCACACACGCACACACACGCACACACACGCACACACACAATGTGTTTTTACTGTTTGATGTTTTGTGTCTTTGAGTGCTTATAAATAAAATGTATTATGATTATAAATTTTTATATTCAGACTTCTAAAGTAAGAAAATAAATAATAAAGAAAAGTTTCATTTTCAGAACATTTGTTTATTTATTTATTTATTTATGTAACGACACGTTCAGATGATCAAACAAACTGTGACGATTTAAAGAAAAAACATTTCATCACAAAAACAACAAAAATTATTTCTGTCAAACAAACCTGTGATGACATCATCACCATGTTAATAACCTCCTCTGTACCCTCCTCCTCCATATCCTCCTCCTCCTCTGTACCTTCCTCCTCCACCTCCACCACCTCCTCCTCCACCTCCACCACCTCCTCTGTAACCCCCACCTCCTCCATATCCTCCTCCTCCTCTGTAGCCTCCTCCCTCCTCCATATCCTCCTCCACCTCTGTAACCTCTGTAGCCTCCACCTCCTCCATATCCTCCTCCTCCTCCCCTGTATCCACCTCCTCCATATCCTCCTCCTCCTCCTGTATCCACCTCCTCCATATCCTCCTCCTCCTCCTCGGTAGCCTCCTCCACCTCCTCCGTCGCGTCCATCTTTGGAGTCGGACCGTCTCTCATCCTGTGCAGAGACACGGCGGGGTCAACTGCACGTCAACTGAGCTTCAGTCATGTCAGAGTGTCAACCAAGCAACCAACCAGTCAACCAAGCAAGCAACCAGTCAACCAAGCAACCAGTCAAGCAAGCAACCAACCAGTCAAGCAAGCAACCAACCAGTCAACCAGTCAAGCAACCAACCAGTCAACCAGTCAAGCAAGCAACCAGTCAACCAAGCAACCAACCAGTCAAGCAAGCAACCAGTCAAGCAACCAACCAACCAACCAGTCAACCAGTCAACCAACCAACCCAGTCAACCAAGCAAGCAAGCAACCAACAATCAGGTTAACCAAGCAACCAACCAGTCAGCCAAGCAACCAGTCAACCAAGCAAGCAAGCAACCAACCAACCAGTCAACCAACCAGTAAACCAAGCAACCAATCAGTCAACCAACCAACCAGTAAACCAAGCAACCAACCAGTCAACCAACCAACCAAGCAACCAATCAATGACTGATTTAAGTTTAAGAGATCATTTAAGATGATGTCATGGTGATGTCATGGTGATGTCATGGTGTCATGGTGATGTCCTCTGGTTGCTGGCCATCATGTTGAGTCCGGCTGATGATGGTTTGGAGGCGAGCCTGATGAGGTTCAGGAGCCGCTCGTTGGTCTGGTCCATCTGTCGGATGTATTCTGGGTCTTTGGTCACCTCCACCACCAGAGCCTCGAGTCCGGCCCGCAGAGCCATGCGCCGCCCGCCACCTCGTGAGGATCCTCAGTTTGATCCTGCAGCATCAACGCCAAAGTCATAGGAAAGGTCATAGGAAGGTTACAGGAAAGGTGGCGTGGTTCCTCACCATTCGTCGAGCTCCACGATGTCCCGTTGGAGCTGATCTTCTTGCAGGCAAACAGCAGCAGCTGCAGAGGACTGACCAGAGTCATCCCTTTAGCCGAGATCGCTCTGGTCCGGATCTGACACGCAAACACAAACACGCTTCAACACGTGACCTTCAACCGCGTGACCTTCAACACGTGACCTCACAGAGAGTTCACGAGACTTACCTTCTCACTGAAGGCGAAGAAGCGGGGGCGGGTAGGTCATGTCGTGGCTGCTGAGCGGGCAGTTAACGGAGGACTTGTGGATGAGGCGTTGCGTCCCTCCGTCGTCAGGATCTTCCTCTTCTCTTTGTGGTAGCAGACATTCGGTGCGAGCGAGAAGGTCAGCAGAACACCACCACATCCAGGCTGTTGTCAGGTCCACCGTGTTGAACATCTGAGTCATCAGACACTCTGGAAGAGGCGGAAAACACAGCGACCATTAAAGAGCGGCTTGAGCGTTACCCAGCTCACAGCCAATCAGATCAGGCGGTGCGTTCAGGTACCTTCAGGAATCCTGTGTTGACCAGGATCTCCTTCAGCTGGACTTTGGCCTCCCGTCATCCTGGCGTCGACATGTTCAGGCGTTTGTGTTCACAGCGAGTTTCAGCGTCCTCGCCGTTAATCCTGAGCATAACCACGACACAAGCAGTTTACACAGGAACTCGCCCATCTCTGCAACAGTTTCTACCTGTCCTCCAACCAGTGTTCACACACCTTCCTAACCCTAAAGGTTTTGGAAAGGGTTTGAAAGTTTTGGAAGGTATATTAAAGGTTTTGGAAAGGGTTTGAAAGTTTTGGAAAGTATATTAAAGGTTTTGGAAAGGGTTTGAAAGTTTTGGAAAGTATATTAAAGGTTTTGGAAAGGGTTTTGAAAGTTTTGGAAAGTATATTTAAGGTTTTGGAAAGGGTTTTGGAAGTTTAGGGTTTTGGAAGTTTTGGAAAGTATATTTAAGGTTTTGGAAGGGTTTTGGCAGTTTTGGAAAGGGTTCTGGCAGTTTTGGAAAGGGTTCTGGCAGTTTTGGAAAGGGTTCTGGCAGTTCTGGAAAGGTCTGTGACCTCTAACATCACCCCCTCCCTCGTCACACCGACCTGGCGTCGTCCCAGGCCTGGAACACTGACAGCAGAGCCGTGATCTGAGCGGCTGCGGCAAAGTTTCTGTGGGCGGCCGAGGCGTTTGCCCTCGCTGACGACGGCTCCGGGAAGCACGGCGGCAGAGATGGTGCACATGGCGTCTCCGGCGCTGGAGGGAGCGTGGAGCGTTTAGCGGACAGAGCGTGACAGGAAGCGGGTCATCAGTGACTCATCAGGAAGTGAAGGACACAAACTGACTGGAAGATGCAGCCCATGATCATCATCTTCCCAGGCGAGGCTCGATGGGCAGCCGGGCCAGAATCCGACCCAGAGGGTGAGCTCGTCGTTGGTGTCGAGGCGTCCAGCTCTGATGCTTATGTACACACGTTAATATTTGACCTCCTGCACAAACATCCAAATGTGTGTGTGTGTGTGTGTGTGTGTGTGTGTGTGTGTGTGTACCTCTCAATGTGTGTTCGGCCTGCGGCGGCGTCCAGCGGCGGTGGCTCGATGGCCTTGGACAGGAAGTGTCCGATGGCTCCAAGTCGAACAGTTTGATGCTCAGAGCGACTTCGTGCAGCGGCGTCCTGAAGATCTCTGGAGTCATGTGAGTCTCCAGCCTGCACACACACACACACACGCGATCATGACCATCAACACAGCCAACCGTGGCGGGCCTGGCGGCAGGTCACTGACCTCTCAAGCGGCGTGGCTGCAGAGGTGGAAGCAGAAGCGGGTCGGACTCTGCCTGCTCGGCCCTTCCTCTGCTCCAGGTTGGTCTTGGAGGCCCAGGCGGTGGCGTAGTTGGTCATGTTGTTGTGGGAGGTGAAGAGCTTCACCTTCTGCCTGTCGGGACACCAACAGTCTGTCAGGTAACTGAAGCACAAAGTACTCGAGTAAGCGTGCTCGGCTACATCGCGGTCACTCACTTGCAGGAGTCGATGGCGTGAGCGGCGTCGTTGATGGTGATGCTCGTCTCTGCGATGTTGGTGGACAGAATCACCTGCAAGACAAACACACACAGTTCACACACTTTATTATAATAACCGTCATGCTGTGACATCATCACGTTGGTGTGAATCTGTCGGACCTTTCTGATGTCATCAGGCACGGTTCAAACACCCTCCTCTGCTCCTCACGGGGATCTGCGAGTGCAGCGGCAGGATCCGTACGGTTACTTCCTGAAAACAAACACAAAAAGCGTCAGATAACGTCACAGCTCTTTTGTTTACACTTGTGTGGCGTGGCGTGGCGTGGCGTGGCGTGGCGTGGCGTGGGCGTGGCATACCAAAGTGCGGGTTGGTCTCCAGGTGTCTCTGCATGGGTAGATGAGGTTCCAGCCGGGCGGGAAAGCGAGCACGGCTCCGGCCACCTGCAGCGTCTCAATGTACCTGAGCAGAGCCTCCACCAGCTCGAAGGGCGTCTCCTTTCGTTGATCTGAGCCATCGACGCGGCCGTCTCCGCGTGTACTCCGGCGCGAATCGTTACAGTTAGTCTGCAGAGACAGGAAGCGCGTCACTCACTTCCTGTTTCAGCCACACGGCGACAGAGAGGATGGCGTGCCACATGCGTCCTCTCCTCCGTCCTCGTCTTTGTCTTTCTTCTTACGGTCCATCGGTGGAGGCACAAAGTTCGTCATCTGGATACAGTCCTCCAGGAAATACTCTGAAACACACAGAAGTTAGTCTGACACACTGCAGTCAGCTGATCGTCAGCTGATCGGGCGTCACAGGTACCTTGGAGCGGGTGCGTCCGAACACCTCGATGATGGGGCAGTTGAAGTATTCTCTGAACATGGTGGTGTCGATGGTTGCCGACATGAGGATGACACGGACCTCTGGGTAGGCCTGGACCACGTCTCTGAGGACCACCATCAGGAGTCCGTCTGCGCACACACACACACACACACACACACACACAGGTCACTACATTCTGTGAAGCCTCACGTCACATCGCGTGCTCACTGATGGATGAACTCACGTTGATGTCTCTCGTGGATCTGCGTCGGCGATAACGTGACTGATGCCTCGAATTCCTGCTTCAGCTTCAGCAAAGCGCCTGAAACACAAACAAACTCATGATGTCACATCCTGCAGACAGCGTCCAGCGTGAGCTAGCCCTGTCCTGTCTCCCCACAACAGGTGATGAACATCTCGAACATGGAACAGGACTCGGCGCTGGAGTCCGTTTACGTACCGGCGGTGCAGAAGAGGATGCTGGCGTGCGGTCGGGAGGATGGACTCAAGCGGGCGCTGTAGCGCAGCTTTCCCAAGATCCTCTCCTCTCGTGGCGACTCGTTCGGCCACCGACCGCGGCGCTGATCCTTCTGGGCTGGGCGAGAAGAGATCATCAGACAGCTGATCCTCTCATTATTATTATTAATCATCATCAGTGTGTCAGTCAGGCGGCGTTACCTGGGTGGCGGCGATGTTGCAGTGGACGCCTTGCCTCCTGTGGCGGTCAGGATGTACTGAGGAACCTGGGTGGTTTTACGCGCCCGTCGCTCCTCGGGATCACCTGGGGTTGTTGGCCGACAGCGGCCATGATCTCGTCCTCAAACTGTTTGGCGGGCGCTGGTCGCGGTCCATCAGGATCTGAACCAGAACAAGTTCTGTTACTCTACAGCGGTACGCTCACGGTTTACCTCGGCGTGGCGGACACGCACTGACCTTCTGCAGGTTGTCGTCATGTTCCAGCTGGTACAGCTCGCCCGTGCAGGTCGCGCTGATCTGCTCCGGGTGCACTGAGGAAGGTAACGTGTGACATCACCAGAGAGCAGCCAATAGGAAAACAAGACACGGCGCTGGTTCACAGCAGAAACACTCCACAGCCAGCGGTCCCTCGTCGATGTTGCTGCTCGTCCACGGGTTCCAGTTGACCTGCGGGCGACGCGGGGCGACACGGCTCCGCTCTGCGCTGTGGCGGCTCAAACACGCCATCTTCCCTGAACCAGAGACACCGAGCTGCTCGGGTCTTCAGGCTGGGCGGAGCGAACCGAGAGACAGGCGTATGGCGTCAGCAGACAGACAGCCTTTACACAGGTCAACACACTGATCAGTGGTCAGTTTGAGGACTCACGGTGGGGGCGTGGACTCCGAGCTCCTGGGCGACAGCGGCCAGCTGCTGCAGGTCGGAGACGCGTTGGCGTCAAGCGCCTCCAACTGGACCGCGAAACAGGCGACATGGCGGTGAGACACAAACACAAAGGCGAATGTTTGACAGGCGTTTGAAATGAAGGCGGAGCTGCGTGCGGTCTCTTCTTCTTCTTCTTGGTCACTCCTGATGCGCCTCGATCACTCCCAGGTGGTAAAGCTGCGGACCAGAGACAGAAGCGCACGACTGAGCGCGAGCTTCTTGTTGGGCCGTGCTCACGAGCGTGATCCCTGCAGAACAGGCGCAGCACAGGCGGCTGTGACCTTTGACCTCACATTAAAACAACCATCAGCAGCTTTAAGACAGACACACACTGGGAAGGAAGTCTCTTACGTCTGCCGAGCTGCCTCACAAACAGCTGCATCTCGGCTATGAAGCTCTGCAGGCACACACACACACACACACATCACAGCGTCACTTCCTGTGGGATTTTCAGAATAAAACACAGAGAAGTCTTGAAGTGAAGTGAAGAACTCACCTGCTGTGTTCTCAGGAGGAGGCCTGTATGTTTTCTGCCAGACTTCATTAACAAACACCAATCAACCAATCAGGCGTCTCCTGCCGCGCTCGCTGCCCTGCGGTGAACAGTGACACCAGAAATCACAACCAGACTCCACTGAGCCGACTGTGACCATGGGACAGCTTTAGTGCACCTAACGCTGCCCATGTCTTCCTGGAGGTTGTGAGTTCTGGTGTCACCTGATGCACCTCCAGCTAAAGGTGACAGGACAGAGCGAAGACACTCCAGCAATCTGGCGTCTTCGTTCAAACCTTTGAACACCTGAATTTAAATTCTAATTGTTGGATTTTTGGTGTCCTGAACCCCCATCAGCCTGCTCTCTGCTGGGGTCCAGTGTAGCGGTTCTGGTTCTGGTTCTGGTTCTGATTCCAGTCAAACAGTGAGATCTCGCTGGTGTAGCCGCCACACTCCGGAGGTCTCTGGGTTTACAGCAGTCCAGCAGAAAAACATACAGGACCATCCAGTGACTGACTCATTTGACTTGAATAAAAACCCTTGAGGTTCTGATCCAGACCTGTTGTGGTCGGTCCCACTTGGCTGTATTTATACTCAGCGCTGGTTTTCTCCTTCTGGAAGAACTGGTTCAGGCGGGCTTTGGCGTTCTCCAGCGTCCAGTTACCGTGGAGATTAGCGTTGAGTCGACCTCCTCGGACTCCAGCGTCTGCAGGAGGACAGGCGAGTTTCAGTGTTTCACTCAAAGACATTCAAAGCTTCAGTCGGCTTTCTATCGTACCGCCTGAGCTTCCTGCTCGTCTCTCCGGGCGTAGTACTCCTTCAGGTTGGCTCCTCTGTCCCACTGAGCTTCTCCTCCTCCTCCTCCTCCTCCCCACCCAGAGCCTCCTACTGCTCCTGCTCCTCCTGAGTAGCAGGCAGTCACTCCTGGTACCGGCCGCTGCCTTCCTCCCTGAACAACAGACAAACACAGTCAGTATTTTTACTCTCCACACTCTGGTGGATGTTCCTGAAGCTCCTGAAGCTGGAGGAGCAGATTCTGATCTTTAGTTCAGCGCCTGACAGCGACAGTCGCCGCGTCTCATCACGGTACAAGACAGTTCTGGCGGCGAGCTCGCTTCTCAGTGTGACAGAGGCGAGGAGCAGAAGATCTTTGATGGATGTGACAGGCGAGTATTTCTGTTGTCAGCAACGTTTAATTGACTAAACATGAGCGTTTGAGCTGCATGAAGAACAAACTGAAAGTGATCACACCTTTCTCAGCTTTGACCACAGGTGAGGCGGCAGAGGACCGCTGGAAGGCAAGCTTCAAAACCTCCACCTCCTCCTCCTCCTCCTCCTCCATCAGGCTGGTCTGCGTCTGGAGCGCTCACCTGGAGACAAGCGACACAAGCGGGCTCTTTACGCGCAGCATCAGGTTCGTGCGTCTCAAACATGAACAACGTTAAACCATTATCAATGTAGCAGCTGACCCCCCAGCGCCGGGACCTCGGCGCTTTCATTTCACGGTCGGACCAGGTAGTTGACAAAGTCCCTAGCAGTTGCTCTGGCGTCCTTCTTGTTGGTGGAGTTGCCCATCCGGTGTAGTTGAAGCCATCGGCGGCTGCAGAGTTCACGTTAGAAGAGAGAGTGTGTGTGACTGTGAAGCTCTGCCAGAACACACACTCACCTCACACAGGACTTCTGCCTGTTCTTGTTCCCCAGCTCGGATGTGTATAGTTGGTCAGCTTCTCCACACCAGGCGTACAGGAAGTTCTTGATGTCCGCCATAGTGACCTGACAGGCAGGTGGAGGATGGAGGGTGGGCGTCCTCCTCTGTTTAACCTGATGGATGACACACAAACCTCCTTTAACTGCAGCCATAAACCAAAGTGTGTCACTGCACACACACTGAAGTCTGATCAATGTTTATAGCAGTGATGTGTTGGTGCGTGAGCGAGCGGTTCAAGAGCCGGCTCGATGCGTGACGCATTTTAAAATTTTGAAAACACAAAGGCAGAATGCATCGAGCAAGGTCCACAAACAACCTTCACAGACACATGAGAACTGTGCAACAGTCAATAGCTGTCCTTTTTAAATCTCTATGCCTTTTATAGTTTTTATAGGTGTTTCTATCTGCCTCGTGTAGCATTGTAATTTAGTGAAAATTGTCAGTTACTGTGGCGTTAGTGCATTCATTGGGCGGTTTCAGAGTTACAACGGTCTGTAAGCATAATGAAAACAATCGGCTACAGCAATTTATTAAAGAAAATGTAACTTTTACTTCTGAATACTTGATACAAAGAATGTATTGAATATATACATGATATATGTATGCATATAAACCAGCGTTAAATCTGGCTGAATTACTGAAGGTATGCGGTAACATGAAGAGCGGTTTGGGAGTCGAATGATCCGACTCCTAAAAGAACGAACTTCCCTCGCTAGTTTATTAGCCTCAGCTAACGGAGCTAAATCAAATCAGATCAGATTTTATTATATATAAAGTCCCAAAGTACATTTTCCTCTGAGGCTTTACAATCTGTACAGGGTGACACCCTCTGTCCTTAGACCCTCGGTTCGAATGAGGCTTACAAAAACCCTTTTAACAGGGAAAAGGTGGAAGAAACCTCAGGAAGAGCCACAGAGGAGGATCCTCTCCCAGCTAGCATGCATGTTTGTAGCTGCCGTTAGCATCCACAGAGATTTAGCTTCGTTAGCATGCCGGCTGGCTCTGACTGTAATCAAACATGCTCGTTACGTCACTTCATCTCGTCTCCAATCACTTAATTACGTCATAACGGCCAGGTCTCGTTATGTTAATTAAACTGTGAGCGACATGCTAATGTTATGCTAACGTTGTGCTAACGTCATTTAGATCTTAGAGACAAAACACGATCAGCTGAGTGAAGGTAGAAATATTAAAATATGTTAATTAATCACTCACAGTTAGTTCAGATTCACCGACAGGCTGCAGGCTCACCGACACTTTGTTTAAATGCCCTGTTAATGTCGGTAAGTAGCGCGTCTTCCCCGTCGTAGCGCCGCCTGGTGGACCAGGTGTGATCTGTACCGTACTGTCTCTAATATAAAACACTATCAAACACTGTATGAATATACCGTACTCTCTCTAATATAAAACACTATCAAACACTGTATGAATATACCGTACTGTCTGTAATATAAAACTATCAAACACTGTATGAATATACATACTCTCTCTAATATAAAACACTATCAAACACTGTATGAATATACCGTACTGTCTGTAATATAAAACACTATCAAACACTGTATGAATATACCGTTCTCTCTGTATAAAACACTATCAAACACTGTATGAAATATACCGTATACTCTACTCTAATATAAAACACTATCAAACACTGTATGAATATACATTACTCTCTCTAATATAAAACACACTTTATAAATAAATGTTGTAAATGACTGTTTGTATAAAACACAGTGTTTGATGGAATATTTTACAGTGTTTTACTGTCATGGTTTGACAGTTGAATCTTTTACAGTGTGTTGTGTTTTCTTTCTTATTATTTTCACACATATTAAAGTGAACAGCTGAACATTCAGTCAATATTTGGAACACTTCATCCTCTGATTTAAACACTGAACAGCTCTTTATCAAACATTATATGATATATTATAAAATACATGATTATATCAGTCTTTTGTTTTATATTCAATATTGTAATAATGTATATAATACTCCTCTCCTGAATGTAATCACAGATACACAGGTAAAGAATCTGTTTAACCATTAAATAATGAAAAGAGTCACACAGATGTATTCTGTCTGTTAGCTCTGTTAGCTCCATGGTTGCTCTGTTAGCTCCATGGTTAGCTCTGTTAGCTTCATGATTAGCTCTGTTAGCTCCATGGGTAGCTCTGTTAGCTTCATGATTAGCTCTGTTAGCTCCATAGTTAGCTCTGTTAGCTCCATAGTTAGCTCTGTTAGTTTCATGATTAGCTCTGTTAGCTCCATGGTTAGCTCTGTTGGCTCTAGTTGTCAGCTCCACAGTTACCTCTGTTGCTCCATGGTTAGCTCTGTTAGCTCCATAGTTAGCTCTGTTAGCTCCATAGTTAGCTCTGTTAGGTCCATGATCATGTGCGATTACTCTGCGTATTAAACAAATATAACCTCACAAGAAGCTCTAAATATAAATATATATGTAAACATGTAACTAAACAACGTTTTTAAAGAAGTACATTTTAATACATTAAATATCATTTATGTTATTTTACTTATTTATTATATTTGAATCATTTAAATGTCTTTATGAACCAAAATGTATACCATAATGTAAACAACCCCATGAAAACTGTTTACAGTTACTCAGTTACTCAGTTACATTCCTCAGACTCACTCGTGGAGCTAAAAAGTGAACTCAGAGTTAAGAAATTTAGCCAAGTGTTGATAGTGTGTGTGTGTGCGTGTGTGTGTGTGTTCAGGGTGTGGTGTTGACAAGGCACAAAGCAAACCGGCGTGGCAGACTCTGTGTGTGTGTGTGTGTGCCTGCAGCGGTGTATTTGTACAGATTAGCAGTGGGGAAAGTGTTTGCGTGTGTGTGTGTATCCAGGTATGGTCAGGGTGTGTGATGTATCATAATGTGTGTGTGTGAGTAAGTGTGTGTGTGAGAGGTTCAGGGTGTGTCTGTCTGCTCCGTCATAACTGCAGCCTCAGGATATATTTTTACAAATGGAAACAAAGCAGAGCTGCAGCGCAGGCGCTAACAAACATCGGCGGCGTGTTTTAAACTTTATTATCACCGTGGTAACAAATAAAAATGTTTATATATTTATGGTTGATGGATTCAGGTCAGATCTTCACATTTTAATGTAAAATATTGAAATGATTGTTCTATAAACATGCAGTCACCTCGTCTGCTGTGATTTTGGAGGCAGGTGGTGTAAATGGTGGCAGCTTACATCACCACCAACCCCTGCTACAGATGTAGCTGCTCTAACGTTAGCACACAATTAGCACATAGAAACTTTGACAAATGGCCTGAATGACTACAGACTGTCAGAGCTCTGAGAGAGTCCAGGCCGGACACGGAGGCTGCCACAGCCACCAGCTGAGTTTTAGCACACAGAGTTTGTCCGCTCATAGCTAATAAGCTCTATTAGCTCCACAGTTAGCTCTGTTAGGTCCATAGCTAGCTCTATAGTTAGCTCTTTTAGGTCCATAGTTAGCTCCGTTAGCTCAATTCAATTCAGTTTTATTTCTATAGCTCCAGATCATAACTGGTTATCTCATGACCTTCCATACAGAGCAGGTCAGACCGTACTCTGTATAATATTATTTACAGAGAGCAACAGTTCACCATGAGCAAGCACTTGGCGGCGGTGGCGAGAAAAAACTTCCTTTAGCTCCACAGTTAGCTCTGTTAGCTCTGTAGTTAGCTCTGTTAGCTCCATGGCTAGGTCAGTTAGATCATATGTCGTTTGTTTTTATCAACCTTAGTCTGGTCAAAGTTAAATGATTTTTACAGCTAATAATAATAATAATGATAATAATACATTTATTACATTTTCACGTCCGCCTGCTGTTTATTTGAAACATTAACATTGTTATACATTGTTTACATTAACATTCCTCCTCTCTGAGCTGCTGTGTGACTTGTTTAATGTTTCACTTTGTGTCCTTGAAAAAACTTTTATGGCTTCATGATAAAGATGAATCCATGCAGATAAAGCTGTGCTCTGTTTCATGAAGTTTCCTTCAGTCCTGACAGATTATAATATTTTCCACTCGTGAGCTGAACTCTTGTGAAACGTCTTTGTGTCATGAAAATGTAAATATGGTGGAAGAGTCCCAGTCAACGTCCAGAACAACGCCCTGGACTGTCTGGCACACACACCAACACACACGTCAGTCAGTCATATCCTCTGACTGTGTGTGTGTGTGTGTGTGAATCACATGTGCGTGGCAGTATGTGTGCAGCGTGTTGAGACCTGCAGCAGGAGAGGAGTTAAGGCGGCGCTAGGAGCTCCATGAGTTTGGATCTCATTCACTGATCTGATTTTTACATGAACATGAAGCGGCTGGATTCACTCTGTGGGCTTCTGGCTGCCGTTTGCACGTCCAGTCCACCTACACTACTACTGTGGTACCTGAACCTCCACCTGTTCTCTGCTCTGACTCTCCTGCATGCATCTGCTGTCACCTTCACACCTTCCTCCTCACCTGAGCCGTCTCTTTAAAAACAAACCTCTAAATATGATTCAGTCTTCTACGTTTAGACTTTATGCTTCTGTTTCACCACTCACTTTGATCCTACATGATCTGCCTGTGTTTGCTCTCAGTCATCACACTGTCAGAGCGTGTTTCAAAGAACAGATGACATTAAGAACATCGATCTGATCTGATCTGATCTGATCTGATCTGATCTGATCTGTAGCTGCCGTCCACCAAGAGTCACTTTACTAAAAGATCTTCAGTGATCTCCTGTGAAGATTTGTATTCAATGTTTCCCAGCTGATCTGAAAACTGTAAAATAAGTTCACAGTTCAGCAAACAAACATAAAAATGATCAGCAGTCATCACTCTGTGTCAGTATCAATATGAACAGTCACCTCCTCATCAGAGTTCAGCCGTCATTTTCATCAAGTTCTCCGTGTTCAATTAAACACCTGGAATATTTTTATATTTTATATTTTTATTATTATCTCTGTTCAACATCACAACTCAACAACACCTGCTGTTATTAAGACGTGATGTTGGTGAAAAATATAACTCATGTTTTATTATTTCAAACTTAAACTTTACTACAAACTGAATTTAAATTTAAACTTAAACATGCAGCTTCACATGTAAGGACAAAGTCCGACTTGAAATCACATTTATGAGATCAAAATGTTTGAGATT
>JAAROE010000658.1:0-60680 GCA_036365135.1 Miichthys miiuy | reverse complement strand
AGCGGTTCTGTAGAACCACAGAACCACAGCGTTCATTCACATGTTTTCGCTGCAACACCGACTGAACACACACACACACACACACACACTCAGAGTAATCAGAGTACTGTGATGGTCATGTGATCACGTTGGACTCACCGACAGTGTTGCAGCTGCAGGGCAGACAGCGGCTGCCGCTCTGGTCTCTGTAGTAGTTTTCAGGCAGCGCTCACAGTTCGGACCTCCGGTGTTGTCGGCACAGTTCCTGCAGTGACCTCCGTGACCCGTGGCCCGGTACAGCTCCTTATCGAAGTAACACTCTGAGCTCTTTCCGTTACAGTCACAGGCTGAGACACACACAGTCACACGTTAACCACAAAGCTTTGACATTACGAAGCGAGTTCTACCACATCAACTCATCTTAGCTCAGTATTATATGCATGACGGTTAAAACACGTTAAAAACACGCTGAAACACGTTAAAAACACATTGTAAACATTAAAAACACGTTGTAAACACGTTAAAAACACATTGTAAACATTAAAAACACGTTGTAAACACGTTAAAAACACGTTGTAAACATTAAAAACACGTTGTAAACACGTTAAAAACACGTTGTAATCATGTTATAATCAGGTTAAATGAGATGAAGCGTCAGCTGGACTCGAACACGTCCATGTTTTTAGTGTCTGCACGACGGATTAACTGACTGTGGAGAAATGAACTCAGTTCGTCATGCATCTGTACTGTGATATAGGAACTACAGCTCCCACAATCCCCTGAGACTGTCATGACTAATGCAATGGTTTCCTGCTCTGCACGGCGTGGGATCACTAAACTGGACCAGAGTCATCTGCAGCGCATCATGTGACTTACGGGTCAGTCCATATATGTCTCTTCCTGTGTCTCATTTTACAGTTTCATTTCTTCAACTGCTGATTCTATTTATGAGAAGATGAGTTACCACAGACCACTACAGACCACTACAGACCGCTACAGACCGCTACAGACCATCAAATACTACCACAGACCACCACAGACCACTACAGACCACCACAGACCGCTACAGACTACCATAGACCACCACAGACCATCAAATACTACCACAGACCACCACAGACCACTACAGACTACCATAGACCACCACAGACCATCAAATACAACCACAGACCACCACATACCACAACAGACTACCACAGACCACTACAGACCACCTCATACTACCACAGACCACCACATACCACTACAGACTACCACAGACCACCACAGACCACCACAGACCACTATAGACTACCACCAACTACCACAGACCACTACAAACTACTACAGACTACCAAGAACCACTACAGACTACTACAGACTACCAAGAACCACTACAGACTACCACAGACCACCACATACCACTACAGACTACCGCAGACCACCACAGAGCACTACAGACTACCGAGACCACTACAGACCACTACAGACCACTACATACTACCACAGACCACCACAGACTACCACCGACTACCACAGACCACCACAGACTACCACAGACCACCACAGACTACCACAGACCACCACAGACCACCACAGACTACCACAGACTCACAGACTACACAGACCACTACAAACTACTACAGACTACTACAGACTACCACAGACCACTAGAAACTACTACAGACCACTACAAACTACTACAGACTACCACAGACCACCACAGACCACTACAAACTACTACAGACCACTACAGACTACTACAGACCACCACATACCACTACAGACTACCGCAGACCACCACAGACCACTACAGACTACCACAGACCACCACAGACCACCACAGACTACCACAGACCACCACAGACTACCACAGACCACCACAGACTACCACAGACCACCACAGACTACCACAGACTACCACAGACCACTACAGACTACCACAGACCACCACAGACCACTACAAACTACTACAGACTACTACAGACTACCACAGACCACTAGAAACTACTACAGACCACTACAAACTACTACAGACTACCACAGACCACCACAGACCACTACAAACTACTACAGACCACTACAGACTACTACAGACTACCACAGACCACTACAAACTACTACAGACCACTACAGACTACTACAGACCACTACAAACTACTACAGACCACTACAGACCACTACAGACTACCACAGACCACTACAAACTACTACAGACCACTACAGACTACTACAGACCACTACAACTACTACAGACCACTACAGACCACTACAGACCACCACAGACCACTACAAACTACTACAGACCACTTTGACTGCTGCTTGACATCTAAGTAGCAGTCAAAGTGCTCTGTATAGTAAACTATCATTAGTAGTAATCACAGTAGTAGTAGTAGCAATAAGTATCCACAGTAAAGCAGTGGTAATGCAGTAATGCAGTACTGGGTGTAGTAAAGCAGTGGTACATGCAGTGATGCAGTGGTGGGTGCAAAGCAGTGGTAGGTGCGTAAAGCAGTGGTAGGTGCGGTAATGCAGTACTGCAGTAATGGTAGGTGCAAAGCAGTGGTAGGTGCGGTAAAGCAGTGGCAGGTGCGTAAAGCAGTGGTAGGTAGTAAAGCAGTAGTAGGTGTGGTAAAGTAGTGTGTGTAAAAGCAGTAGGTGTGGTGCAGTAGTAGTAGTAAAGGTAGTAGATGGTAAAGCAGTAGTAGTAAAGCAGCAGTAGTAGTAAAGCAGTAGTAGGTGTGGTAAAGCAGTAGATAGTAAAGCAGTAGTAGGTGGTAAAGCAGTAGTAGGTGTAGTAAAGCAGTAGATGCAGAAGCAGTGGTAGGTGCGGTAAAGCAGTGGTAATGTAGTAATGTAGTACTGGTAAAGCAGTGGTAGGTGAGGTAATGCAGTACTGCAGTAAAGTAGTAGTAGGTGCAGTAAAGCAGTACTGCAGTGGTAGGTGCAGTAAAGCAGTAGTGGTAGTAGCAGCAGTAGGAGTGGTGCAGTAGGAGGTGCGGTAAAGTAGTGGTAGCAAAGCAGTAGTAGGTGCAGTAAAGCAGGAGGTGCAGTAAAGCAGTGGTAGTTACGGTGCAGTGGTAGGTGCGGTAAAGCAGTGGTAGTGCGGTAATGCAGTACTGCAGTAAAGCAGTAGTAGTGCAGTAAAGCAGTAGTAGGTGCAGAAGCAGACTCACGCAGGCACTGTTGGGGTTGTCGGGCGTCGCTCTCATCCATGGCGGTCGTTGTAGAACGGTTTGCAGACGTTGCAGTCGCCGCCTCCGTGTTGTGTTTGCAGTTGCACACCAGCCGCCCTCGTCCGTTCTTCACACACTCACTGGCGTGACTTACACTTACACCTGAGACATAGAAACACACCTGTTACACACACCTGGAGAACACACCAACAACATTAACATTAACCTCTTCACTAACAGAGAGCGAGATGATTTAAAGTCCAGCTCTCATCATAAAGGCAGAAAACAGGAAGTCGATCAGAGCCTGGCGTGGTGTTCTGATGAGGTTTTTCCACTCTGTGAGGGTGGAGGTGAGTGGGTGGGGCTGCACAACAGGACAAGACTTGCTGTGCAGCCACCTTTGGTTATTGTCTCAGGTGTTTCTTGGCAGAGAGACGTGGAAAAACTGAGGCACTGAAGAGGCTGTCAACACAACCGCTGCAAAAACAACTACAAAACTGAAATAACCACAAAAACTACAAAACTGAAATAACCACAAAAACTACAAAACTAAAATAACCCACAAAAACTACAAAACTAAAATAACCCACAAAAACTTAAAAACTACAAAGAACTATAAAAGCTGGGCTGCAGCACACAGATGACTTATATTGATGAATATTTACAGTTTTGGTGCCAACTTCATTTTTCTAAACAACTTTCAGGCAGAATAATGAGCCTGTAAATTAAACTGTACAGCTGCATACATGTATAAATATACATGTATAAATATATATATGAAGGAGGTATGTGAACGAGGCTTCATGGAGAGTTCTCATTGGACGAGCAGACAAAGTGAGCGTTCATTCACATTTTAAAGCTGTCTGATGGAGCTGCTCTGTACAGACATGTGAGCTGGTCGTGCCGCTCAGCTCACAGGTGAACAGGTTCAGGTAAATCTGGGTGGAGCTGACGGAGCAGAGCCCTCCTTGGATAAATAAAGGTTGAATGGTGCAGCTCTGACAGGTGCTCTAGCTCACCACTCTTCCCTTTTTTCTTCCGCCCGTCATGGCGGTCGGTCCGCCCCGTTCCAGTTCCCTGTAATCCAGCCCTGCCGGCCAGGAATGTGGAATGCGGCCGTGTAATGGAAATGTGCTCACATTTCAAACAGAGTGTGGAGGTGGTGGTGCAACAGCAGCAGCAGCCGCCTGTCTCACACTTCTTGCGTGCAGGCCTCAGTGAAGCAGACCACACAGTGACACGTCCAAACCACCTGACCACACTCAGCCAGTCAGCTCTCAGTCTGAGCTGCTCCAACATGTTCACACTCTCATGTAAACACCAAAAATGTGTCGTTAGCAGACGAGCTGGGCTAATTACAGCTCATAAAGCTGCTGCAGAATAAAGTAATAAAGTATGAGTCACGGATCAGCTGACTGACCTTCCTCCCACGGCGAAGTCAGAGATGGCGTAGTAATACGACTTGAGCACCTTCGGGTCGTTGAACACTTCATCTCCAAACGTGTTGAGTCTGTTCAGAGTCACTCTGATGTCTGTGGCCGTCACCCATTCCTGCAGGAGACAACATGGACATGTTAGAGACAGACAGACAGACAGACAGACAGACAGACAGACAGACAGACAGACAGACAGACAGACAGAGACAGACAGACAGACAGACAGCTAGCTAGCTCACGGGACATCCACAGACTTTACATCAAGAGATGATGAGACATGAAGACATAAAGACATGAGGACACTAGGACACAAAAGCATGAGCGCCACAGAGACAGCATGAGCGCACAGAGACAGCATGAGCGTCCACAGAGACATGGTGAACAGCGAGCAGTGTGAGGACGACGTGATTTTCACACCTTGGTTCAGTGTGGACATTCACACCTGGAAGAAACAGACTGCTGCAGACGTGGACGCACGCACGGCATCCAAACAGCTGAAGACGCGTCGGACACGTTAAAACCTGATGGTGGCGCTGAGTGAACAGTCGTCCTCAGAGGAACATGAACAGTCGTCCTCAGAGGAACATGAACAGTCGTCCTCAGAGGAACATGAGTATTTGTCTCACAGCTGGCAGAGGACAGATGTGCAGTCAAACATTCTTCACATCGTGAAGTGTTTGGATCAGCACGGCGCCGAGCAGAGCGCTGGGAAAATCTGAACACATTCAGTTTGTTGGCTTCACGAGACGAGACAGATGGACAGAATTACTGAAGGACACCTGCTCAGCCGGGACGGACAAAGAACGTTAGCCAACATCCCGCCTGTGTGTGCAGGAGGATCATGGGGTCTTTGTTCACTATCAGCAGGAAGTTCATCAGCAGAGCACACGTCTGATACGAACACACACGTCTGATACGAACACACACGTCTGATATGAAGTAAGAAGGTCATGACCTCCAGAGGAACGCGTGCTCACAGCCTCAGCGTGGGCGTGGCCTCGGCTGTGGTTGGATGGTGGCGACGGCGTTGGCGTAACGTCTGACTCGAACATGGAGGCTCTGAGGACGTCTGAGGACGAGCAGCTGATGGAGCCACGAAACGAGAGACCCGACTAACGAGCTGCTAACGATCATTTCATCATACATGAATCTGTCCATCTTTCTCGTTAACGGATTCATTACTTTGTCTCGTCAGGCTCCCACACGTTCTTAAACATCAAATTCAAGGCCTTTTCAAGGATTTTCCTGGACCCAGCATGGCTTTAGTTTAATACATTCGAGGTTCATTTGTTACAATCCAGAAACACAGACGGCACAGAGACTCCTGAACGCAGCCTGACGACGCCACGCTAAAAATCCATGAATATAAACCACCAAAACTCTCAAGGCCTTGATCCTTCCCTTGAATTCAAACTTTTTCAGAAGAAATATTCACATTTTAAATCTCAACTCAGAATCTGTTGCTAAAAAAGACTCAGGATGAGTCCATTATCAAAGGCCCAGGCCCAGGCCCAGGCCCAGGCCCAGGCCCAGGCCCAGGCCCAGGCCCAGGCCCAGGCCCAGGCCCAGGCCCAGGCCCAGGCCCAGGTCCAGGTCCAGCTGATGGTGGCAGCAGGTGCTTCTCCTCCAGCTCTTCCTGGAGGACCGTGAGTTCCCTGACAGAACGTACAATCCCTGCAGTGTGTTGCAGCCCGTCCAGCCCGGTCTCCTCACAGTCTGACGTGTTCTCCTCCATATGTCTGTGCATCATGTGACCTCAGGTGGATCTGTGGGTCCACTTCCTGTTCAGCTCATGACCCGTTCATCAGCTCATTTATGAAACAGAACCTCTCATGATCAATGCAGAGTTCTGATTTTATGGTCAGAAACATCCCATCAGTTCCAGTTTAGGTCCTGACTCGGTTCTGGTTCAGCTCGGCTCTCCTGTCACTGACTCCAGTTCAGATTTTGGATGGTTCTGGTTCAGATCCTGTCAAACTTTCCTGCAGCTGTGTTCTCAGCCCGTCCCGTCAGTGTTCTGCAGGCTTCGGGTCGGTGCCGGCGGCCCAGCTCTCTCTCTTTATGATTCATGAACTCACGTGTCGGGTCCGGCAGCTGCAGCTGTGCAGCCCGTCCGGTCCAGGAAGCGGTTCAGGTTCTGGTCTGAGTCACCGCTGTGTAAACTGGACTGAACATTTGTTTGCCATCAATCAGAACCAGCTCAGAGCCAACATGGACGCCTCAACACACACGTGTTCTCTACAGGGACCGATCCATCACTGCCGCAATGCATGCTGGGAACCAACATTCAGCTGAGCTGCTGCAATGCATGCTGGGAACTAACGCATGGCCTGTCAGCGGCTGGACGAGAGCGACAAACTCAGAGACATGAGGACACGAAGACACGAAGACGTGACATGAGGACACGAAGACATGAGAACATGACATGAAGACATGAGGACATGAGGACATGACGAAGACATGAGACATGAGGACACGAAGACACGAGGACATGAGAACATGACATGAAGACATGAGGACACGAGGACATGAAGACATGAGTTTAGTTTAGCTCAGCTCACAGACATCCGACACCGGCAGCTGGAAGTAGCCTCGACTTTATTTTAAGGGTCACAAAAGGTCGAGGCCGCAGCTCGAGAATAAAACAGAGTGATAGCTGCTGCAGAGGACGGCTCAGCTGGTGGTTATTTCTGACTCAGAGCTCAGAGAGATGACAGACAGGCGGACACACAGACAGACAGACAGACAGACAGACAGGCGGACACACAGACAGACAGACAGACAGACAGACAGACAGGCGGACGGAGAGACAGACAGACAGACAGACAGACAGACAGACAGACAGACAGACAGGCGGACGTCAGGAATGTGAGCGAGCGACAACAGCCGTCTGACGCCTGCAGACAGAGTCCACAGCTTCAGTATAAATAGCTTCATGCCGACAAGTCAAATAAGGAAGTTTAGAGCTGAGCTGCAGAGCTAAATCTGTTCATTTAGACGAGTTAGTGACACAGGAGAGAGGACAGAGACAGGACAGAGGAGACAGGACAGAGGACACAGAGGAGACAGGAGAGAGGACAGAGGAGACAGGAGAGAGGAGACAGGACAGAGGAGACAGGACAGAGGACAGAGGAGACAGGAGAGAGGAGACAGAGAGAGGACAGAGGACAGAGGACAGAGGAGGCCGTCAGATCTGAACATCACACGTTCAGGATGAACATGGACGAAGTTTAAAACAGTCACCAAGACACAAAGTCTGACAGACGACTGCTCCAGATCAACAGGCGGAGGTGAACTCTCACCTCCGTCATGTTTCAACATTTAATGTTGGTTCTCCTAAAGGAGACGCAGAGGAGGACACACGGTGCCTCCTCTGTTTTACTCCATGTTTTAAAGAAGAATGCTCTGCAGTTATTGAGCAACAAGAGGACCGCAGAGTGAAGAAACATGGAAACACAAACACACTGAGGAGGAGGAGAGAGAGGAGGAGGAGGACAGAGGAGGGGGAGGACAGAGGAGAGGAGGAGAGGAGAGAGGAGGGAGGACAGAGGAGGAGGGAGAGGAGAGGAGGAGAGAGGAGGAGGGAGGAGAGAGAGGAGGACAGGAGGAGGAGGAGAGGAGGAGGAGGACAGAAGAGGGAGAGAGGAGAGGAGAGGAGAGGAGGAGGACAGAGGAGGAGGGAGAGGAGGAGGAGGACAGAGGAGGGAGGAGAGAGAGGAGGAGAGGAGAGGAGGAGGAGGTGAGAGGAGGAGGAGGACAGAGAGGAGGGAGAGGAGGAGGGAGGACAGAAGAGGGAGGAGAGGAGAGGAGAGGAGGGAGGACAGAGGAGGAGGGAGAGGAGGAGGGAGGACAGAGGAGGGAGGAGAGGAGAGGAGGAGAGAGAGGAGGAGGGAGGACAGAGGAGGGGGAGGACAGAGGAGAGGAGGAGAGGAGAGGAGGAGGGAGGACAGAGGAGGAGGGAGAGGAGGAGGGAGGACAGAGGAGGGAGGAGAGAGGAGAGGAGGAGGACAGAGGGGGAGGACAGAGGAGGAGGGAGAGGAGGAGGAGGACAGAGAGGGAGGAGAGGAGAGAGGAGAGGAGAGGAGGAGGGAGGAGAGGAGAGGAGGAGGGAGGACAGAGGAGGAGGGAGAGGAGGAGGAGGAGAGGAGAGGAGGAGGAGGACAGGAGAGGAGGAGGGAGGACAGAGGAGGAGGAGAGGAGGAGGGAGGAGAGGAGGGAGGAGAGGAGAGGAGGAGGGAGGACAGAGGAGGGGGAGGACAGAGGAGGAGGGAGGAGGAGGAGGAGGACAGAGGAGGGAGGAGGGAGAGGAGGAGAGGAGAGGAGGAGGAGGAGAGGAGAGGAGGAGGGAGGACAGAGGAGGAGGGAGAGGAGGAGGGAGGACAGAAGAGGGAGGAGAGGAGAGGAGAGGAGAGGAGGGAGGACAGAGGAGGAGGAGAGGAGGAGGAGGACAGAGGAGGGAGGAGAGGAGAGGAGAGGAGGAGGACAGAGGAGGGGAGGAGAGGAGAGGAGGAGGAGGACAGAGGAGGAGGGAGGACAGAGGAGGAGGGAGGACAGAGGAGGGATGAAGGACAGAGTGAAGCAGAGAGAAGAGTTCCAGCTGCAGGTCGGTCGAGCCAAGCGGACACGCTGCTGTGGTGGAAATCCGGGCGTCGCCTAGCAACATGTCGCAAGACTTGGCAGCATCAAACCTGCAACCTGAGCGGCAGAACGGACTGCTGGGAAAATATCACCATCACACCTCAGGACGAGAGAGACGAAGCAGCCACAACGTAAACACAACGTATACACAACGTAAACACAACGTATACACAATGTAAACACAACGTATACACAACGTAAACGCAATGTTTTGGAACGAAGGCGAAAATGGTAGACAGAGGACAGATGGACAGACAGAAGACAGGACAGAGGACAGACAGATGGACAGATAGAAGACAGGACAGAGGACAGACAGATGGACAGAGGGACAGATAGATGGACAGAGGGGACAGATAGATGGACAGAGGGACAGGATGGACGGACAGAGGACAGATAGATGGACAGAGGAAGGATGGACAGACAGAGCAGATGGACAGACAGAGGACAGATGGATGGACAGAGAGGACAGATGGACAGACAGAGGACAGAGGGACAGATAGATGGACAGAGGACAGATGGACGGACAGAGGGGACAGATAGATGGACAGAGGGACAGGATGGACGGACAGAGGACAGATAGATGGACAGAGGAGAGATGGACAGAGGACAGATGGACGGACAGAGGAACAGATAGATGGACAGAGGGACAGATGGACAGACAGAGGACAGATGGACAGACAGAGGACAGATGGACAGATAGATGGACAGAGACAGATAGATGGACGACAGAGGACAGATGGACAGACAGAGGACAGATAGATGGACAGAAGACAGATAGATGGACAGAGGACAGATAGATGGATGGACAGAGGGACAGATGGACAGACAGAGGACAGAGGGACAGACAGAGGACAGAGGACAGACAGAGGACAGACGGACAGATAGATAGACAGAGATGGATAGAGGGACAGGATGGACAGACAGAGGACAGATGGACAGACAGAGGACAGATGGATGGACAGAGGGAGATGGACAGACAGAGGACAGAGGGACAGATAGATGGACAGAGGGACAGGATGGACGGACAGAGGGACAGATAGATGGACAGAGGGACAGGATGGACGGACAGAGACAGATGGACAGAGGACAGATAGATGGACAGAGGGACAGATAGATGGACAGAGGGACAGGATGGATGGACAGAGGAACAGATAGATGGACAGGGAGGATGGACAGACAGAGGACAGATGGACAGACAGAGGACAGATGGACAGATAGATGGACAGAGGACAGATAGATGGACGGACAGAGGGACAGATGGACAGACAGAGGACAGATAGATGGACAGAAGACAGATAGATGGACAGAGGACAGATAGATGGATGGACAGAGGGACAGATGGACAGACAGAGGACAGAGGGACAGACAGAGGACAGAGGGACAGACAGAGGACAGACGGAGATAGATAGACAGATAGATGGATAGAGGGACAGGATGGACAGACAGAGGACAGACAGATGGATAGAGGGACAGGATGGACAGACAGAGGACAGACAGATGGATAGAGGACAGGATGGACAGACAGAGGACAGATAGATAGACAGAGGGACAGATGGACAAACGGAGGACAGATGGACAGAGACACTGAGACAGCTCTGATTGAGTCAGCTGATCTGTGCTGTGCTGTGATAAAGACGGACAGTACAGATAGAACAGAGCCGCTAACAAAGTTCGTGTGTCACGCGTTAGCACGGACAGCTGCTTCTGCACGTATGACGCAGAGATAACGTGCTGCCGTCTCTGTGGAAATGTGTCTGATAAAAACCTCCTGAAATCATAAGACACACGACAGACGGTCAGTCTGTACTTCAGTGTGTATCTGATCCACCAACAGCTCAACATTAAAATAACGCACATCTAACATTAAAATAACACTGGTGAACATATGATGGGAGCTAACGGGAGCTAACGTTACCGTTAGTGTAAAGAGAAGCAGCAGATCCAGTGTTCAGTCGGACTGAAGTCTAAAGTATGAGCAGGCTGTGTATTGGTTTGATTAATGGTTGTGTATTGGTTACTGAGCTCTAATTCCACTTCCTGTTTACTCTGCGTCCATGCGTGGACTTCCTGCGGCTCTCACCTGGAGGGTGGGGCTGTTGTCGGTTGTAGGCGCTGGGTCGGCCCTCCAGCGTGGAGAAGGCCACGCCCACCGGTGAGCGGCGAGATGTCGCTGAAGTCGCCGGGCAGAGCGCCTGCTGCTCGTCCTCCGATGATGAAGCCGTGGCTCGCCTTCTGGTACGTCTTCGCGACGAGCCGCTGTAGTACTGGTACGGAACCCAGGCCCGCCGCCGTCCGCTTGTAGATGGCGAAACTCTCCGACGGCTGGTGTGGAACTTGAGCGCACGTAGGTGATGTCGAAGGCCTTACCTGCAGAGACACGGGGTTAATGCTCGGAAACAACGCACAACACGACAAAGAGAACGTTAACAGAACATAATGACAACGCTACTCATCACCCGAAACATCCCAAAAGTACAAAGTCCTCACAGACTGTCTAAAACCTGGACGTAGTCTCCGTGACGCCCCCGCAGACTGTCTAAAACCTGGACGTAGTCTCCGACGCCCCCGCAGACTGTCTAAAACCTGGACGTAGTCTCCGTGACGCCCCCGCAGACTGTCTAAAACCTGGACGTAGTCTCTGTGACGCCCCACAGACTGTCTAAAACCTGGACGTAGTCTCCGTGACGCCCCCGCAGACTGTCTAAAACCTGGACGTAGTCTCCGTGGACGCCCTCGCAGACTGTCTGAAACCTGGACGTAGTCTCCGTGACATTTATCATTTTCACGCGTAAACGTTTGATTTCAGTGTATTTTGCGTGTGTGTATTTCCGTATTTTTGTGAAGTTTGTGTTCATATTTTCCAGGCCTTCCAGGCCCTGGCCTTGAAGCTCTCTGGAGGCAGGAATGCGTGTGCTTGGAATGCGCTGTAGCGGCGCTCTGGTCCTTAACGCCGACACTCAGAGCTGCTGCGTCCGCCTGGTCGCTGCTCCTCGCATACTTCAACGAGTCTGAGCAGGCCGAGCTCGACCGCCGAGCTGTCAGTCAGCTCAGGTGAAACGCCGCCATGTTTGAAGGCGCGCGGCGATGGGGGCAAATAAAGGTGAAGCAGCTGATTGGACGATCACAAAGGTGATGTGACAGTTTATTACAGGAAAACTGCTGTAACGTTTGAACTCAGACCTGAGAGCTCCAATCAGGACACATTCAGTTATTTCTTCAACCAATCAATCATTGGTTTGTGCTGTTACCACGGTGACCATCAGGTACAGACTTCAGTTCATGAGAAAACTGATGAAGAAAATGTCGTCGAGGTCTCTGACTTCTTCGTGTCCGCCCTGCAGCCCGTCACGCCTTCACACTCTGAATCTGACCTGAGGCCAGCTGTGCCCGTGTCTTCGTGTCCCGGTGTCTTCGCGGTCCCGTCTTCGTCCGTCTTCGTGTCCGTGTCTTCGTGTGGACATCAGAGCAGCTTCATTTCAGGACCGTCTCATTGGCCCGTGTCCATCCGTGATCTGAAGCGTCCCGGCACTGACCTCGCTCTCTGGCGTCACATCAAAGACGACGTGGAGCGTCCGCGGAACACTGACGTCTTTTCAAATAAAGAAACGCCTCCACATCCTGACAGACGGGACAAAGACAGAGTCTGTCCACAGAGACCAATCAGGACGGAGCACAGGTGGCCAGAGGAAGCTCTGATTGGACGAGGAGACCGGCAGGAAGTGATGCTTCAGAGAAAACGATGAGTTCTGTTTATACTCCAGGCGCCGCTTCCTGTCTCCTCTGTCTGATCAGCTGACTGTCGGGTCAGAACACAAACAGAGTTTGTCTGTGATTTAAAACTTCTGACCAATCAGAGCTCAGGATGATGCTGATGTTTTTATGTAGAACTTTAAAAACTTTAAAACTTTTTAAACTTCAAAGTGTTTGTCAGAGGTTTTCTCAGCGTTTCTCTTGCGTTTGTCAGAGGGTTTTCAGCGTTTTCTCAGCGTTTGTCAGAGGTTTTCTCAGCGTTTGTCAGAGGTTTTCTCAGCGTTTGTCAGAGGTTTTCTCAGCGTTTGTCAGAGGTTTTCAGTGTGTCTCAGTGGACTGAACAGTGTGAAGTGTTGATGTTCTGTTGGACTCTGCTCGTGGAGTCAGGAGGAGTCCGTCTGTTCTTCACAACAATCGTTTTATTGAGCTGATGAAGAATCTGACAAACAAAGCGCGACGCTGTGACGATGGATTCATGTTTGACTTCATCGCAGCGCAGCTACCAAAATAAAAGCACAGGGCCCGGAGGCTACTACCAAAATAAAAGCACACAGACGAGGCAGGACGCATGAAGCTGTCGATGGTTTTAAAGGTTCATAATCTCTTCCAGTTCTTTCAGTTCAGGTCTGATGGAGAATATCAAGGTTCATTCAGCCTTTAAGAGAAAACTTCAAGCACTTTCAAGGTACCTAAAGCAAGACTTTCCATGAAGCTTTCCTCATGTCTACTGTCTGTCTGCTGTTTATATGAACTCCGAAGTTCAAACATTAATAATCTTTGAAACATTTCCAAACTTTCCAGACTTTTTCCAGGTGCCTGACAGACGGAGACTCTCCCTAGTTTTAAGTCGTCGCTCAGACTCCGTCTGTGATGTCGTTAATTAGCTGGGTTAGCTTTAAGCATTGGTAACTCGTGTATTTGGGAGCGCTGACCCGAGACTCTCCGGCAGGTCTGAACATGAAAAGAGCCTCGAGGAGGAGGAGGAGGGAGGAGGAGGAGGGAAGGAGGGAGGAGGAGGAGGAGGAGGGAAGGAGGGAGGAGGAGCTTTTCTTTCTGTTTGGGGAGGAGGAGGGTGAGGGGTGATGAAGGCGGGGGAGGGGGACACGGTGAGGAATGAACCGGCTGGAATGTTTCCACGGGACGGACGGAGGGACGGACGGAGGGACAAGAGTCCACAGAGGAGAGGGCGAGCGACCACAACAGACCGAGAGAGAGAGCAGAGGGGCTGCTGGGAGTTTTTCCTGTCCTGATATGGAAGACGTGACAGCGAGCAGAGACAGCTGATGATGACCACGAGCAACAGCCGACCTCTGACTGTACACAGACCACGGACATTCAGATTATTAACTGAATGTGTTGACATGAATCATCCTGACAGGTCCACTTCAGTTCTGTCTCTGTGTCTCTGAGTCTCTGTGTCTGTGTGTCTCTGAGTCTGTGTGTCTCTGTGTGTCTCTGAGTCTCTGTGTCTCTCTGTGTCTCTGTGTGTCTCTGTGTCTCTGAGTCTCTGTGTGTCTCTGTGTGTCTCTGAGTCTCTCTGTGTCTCTCTGTGTCTCTGAGTCTCTGAGTCTCTGTGTCTCTGTGTGTCTCTGTGTGTCTCTCTGAGTCTGATCGTTTGAACTCTGTCGTCTCAAACAGGAAGCAGGTTGTCGAGGTTAGTGTAGATTAAACAGCGCTCTGCTGTCCCGCCTGTCTCATCTTGTCTCAGCTCAGTCCGTCCTGTCAGCGGACACGTCGAGACGTGTCTGAGGACGAAGCCTCTGCAGACCAGACGCTCGTTCAGTCCGCTGAAGAAGAAGAAGAGTGATAACAGAGGACAGGAAGCTGAAGCTCTGCAGGAGGCTGGGAGACGTCACAGGATGTAATCAGAGTATTAAAGTCAACATAACGAGCTTCAGGCGCAGATGTTTGTCTTTAACGAGGAAGACGTCCTTGAGGAGGACAGATTAGGACGAGGGAGGACGACGCCTGAGAGTCCAAACATGGACGTAATGAGCTCTGCTGTGCTTCAACAGGCCGGAGACAGAGGACAGACATCACACTGAGATTAACAATCTGTGTGTGTGTGTGTGTGTGTGTGTGTGTGTGTGTGTGTGTGTGTGTGTGTGTGTGTCTCAAACAAGTGGAACTTGTTTCATGAGAATCCATCTTGTTTGCATTCCTGTGAATCTTCGTCTTCCCGCCGGAGGAGCGGAGCCTCGGTGTCGGCCTGAGGGGGGAGGAGGAGGGGAGGGATGAGCGTCCACGGGGAACTCCCCGGTCCAATCAAATTTCCTCCCATGACCTCACTGCATTCTTCTCCGGGGGAGCGGACAATGGCCGCTTTGACTTTTGAACGTGGGCATGAGCCTCGAACGCAGCGGCGAGCGTCTGCAGAGGACACACGGCGAGGACACACGGCGAGGACACACGGTGAGGACACACGGCGAGGACACGGCAGAGGTCAAAGGTCACAGTGTGTTTACTGTAAGCTGCTGCTCACACACACACCGAGCCGTCAGCTGTCATTGGTGTTTACTATGTGATGTCAGGCTGATAAACAAACAGGATGTTCTGGTCAGGAATGTGGGACAAACTTCTGGAGTTCAGATTAAAGCAGGAAAATAAGAGACGACCTTTGACCCCGAGCCAAAACAATGAACACACAGACATCAAAGCTCCAAGATGTTTCGACGACGAGAGGTGACAGGACAGAAACATCAAACTGGTTTGAAGCAGACTGAACCTCTAAAGTCTTCACAGCTCGTCATGAAGATTAGTGTAATCATTTCATTAAAACGTGTCAAACATGACGACAAACACTGATCAAGCCCCACCCTTTCTCAGTGCTCCAATCACAGCCTCCGTCAGGTCACATGTTCAGTTCAAACAATCGGAGCAGTTCAGTTTCTTTCAGACGGAGGAATGTGTGGCATGCGGCCGAGTTCAAACTGCACAACATGAAACAGTTTCCTGAGACTGATCCTGGACCTGTGCGCTCACACAGAGGTCAGAGGTCAGAGGTCAGAGGTCATGGTCAAGACGGCCGAGAGCGCGCTCAGCTCAAGGACACTTCAGCAGCCTTAACGTGACGCATTCATGAACGACATGCGTGTTGATATGAGACCACACACACACACACACACACGTAAACACAGCACACACACACACACGTAAACACAGCACACACACACGTAAACACAGCACACACACAAACAAAACACAGCACACACACACACACACACACACACACACGTAAACACAGCACACACACACACACACACACACGCACACAGCACACACACACGCACACACACGTAGAGGTCACAGAGAGGAAACGACTGTCACACTCTGACATCATCAGTGTGACATCACAGGTCTGACTCGCTGTTATAACACGAGATTCATGACAGGAAACACAAATACAGCCAACAGGAAGTAACAGACGGGCTGATCCAGGTCAGTGTGTTAGACCTCAGAGTTCATTTAACATGCTCTTATTTTGTTAACCGAGCATGTCACATCCTGTCCTGATCTCAGATCAGCTCTCTGTACCATGGTACCACGGTCAACCGGGTCAGCCTGAGGAGGCCCACAGTTACACATTAATGTCCGAGTTAATGTGTAACCTGCTCTGACACACACACACACACACACACTAAGGTGTGTTTGTTTTCCATACATGAGCAGCCCTGTGAGTCACACACTGTTATCAGCAGAAACCTGAGCGCCTCCACCTCCACACCAAACACACCTGTACCGGGCTCATGGACCTGAACCGCTCATGTGGACCTGAACTGGGCTCACGTGGACCTGAACCGGCTGTGGACCTGAACCGGCTCACGTGGACCTGATCGGACCCTGAATGCCTCACAGCTCTCAGATAGGGTCAAAGCTGACGGCGCAGACTGAGTGCGCTCAGTAGAGCTGATATCACCTCCATCTGTTTGATAAACAGAGCAGGCGCGCTCTGATTGGACGAGAGGAGATTAAAGTGGTGGGCTGAAGGCCGAGGTGAGAAACTGGATCTGTGTGTGTGTGTGTGAGTGTGTGTGTGTGTTGGTGTGGATGGGGATGTTGGGGAGGCAGACAGGAAGAGGAGGTGAGGCAATGATTGTTTTAATGTCTCGGAGCTGCTCTGTCAGACATTACACATTACAGATTACAGATTACTTTCATTCATCTTAATTACATTTTTATTTCACTTATTCCACAAACTTCCTGAATCCTGATTGGCTGGTTGGTTTATGTTCGTCCCCGTCAGACCCGGCTCAGTTCAGAAGACCTCCTCCTCCTCCTCCTCCTCCTCCTCCTCCTCCTCCTCCTCCTCCTCCTCAGTGTGTTGGGTGGAGGTTTAACGGTGGAGACCACCAAAGAAGCAGCCGCTCCACCCGGAGGTGTCGCCACACCGGGACGTGAGGAACAAACGAACACAGCCCCATTAAGACAGACAAAGAGTCCCAGCAGGACCACCTCCGCCCAACAGCACACACAGAGTCCACAGCTGCAGAGACAGAGTCCTGCACAAAGACTGAAGACTCTGAAGAGTCTCAGAGACCAGGTGAATGCACTGCAGCTGTCTCAGAGACTGTCACGACGTTAAACCAAACGTGAGCCTCAAACACTCTGCAGCATACATTTCCCATCATGCAACAGCTTTCATTAAAGACTGAGCTGTTTACATTCGGCCTGCTGGAGGACTTCCTGTCTGCAGTCTGTCTTTGGATTAAACTGTCTTAATGAGGAACATCGAGTCCTCCAGAGGAAACCTGAGACGATCAGCAGCTCTTCAACAAACCAACAGACCACATCAGAGAGCGAGGAGGAGACGTAAACAAGCGAGCCATGACTCAGCGACTATCTGATAGAGCGTCTGCAGCCTGAGGACATCAAACAAACCTCAAAGACTGAGATCATCACCTGTTTGACTAACAGTGTTGGACCTCGCCCGCCCGCCTGGCCCGCTCGCTCAGTTCAGCTTGTTTACAGAAGCAGAGTGACATCACCAAAACAAAACACCCAGAGCTGCGCTCATCATGAACGAGCGACCACGAGGACGAGGACAAACTAAAAGAAGTCAATCATCAGCGTTCAAGAGGCGTAACGAAAGCTTCAACTACAGCTTGCTACAACTCACCTGTTCAGGTTATATTAAGGCTTAAAGTTATGCAGGATTAAGGCGTGGACGCTTTGACTGACAGGTGGGCGTGGTCACTGTTGAATGGAATCGTGATGTGGAAACACATTTCAGCAAATGTTTCAAAATAAAAGTCTTAAGAAATGAAACACTACAGGGCTTTATGTGTCAACAGTGTGCTACAGTCACAGGAGCCAATCAAAATGAGGCGTCGTACCGCAACCCTCGTCCATCAGTTGTCAGGGCAAAACCTCTGCGATGACATCACAGCGCGTGGACTCTCAGGTGAACAAAGGTGTGATCACGTTTGGCGGCGTAAATCAGTCGTCAGGTCTGCAGCGCTCGCTCGCTCTCTCCATAATTATCTGTTTACTTCTTCCTGTGTCTCTTCCTCCACAGCAGGCTAAAATTACCCTGCATGCATCTGCTTGCCCCTGTAATGCATCTGCTGACTGCACGCCGTCTGTAAGAATAGAAACCCCTCCTCGCTCTGTGCTCCCCCAAGGCCGCCAGTCACAGCGTCAGGCAGAACCAGGACCGGACCGACCCCACGCAGAGCTGCCCGAGTCCGTCCAGCTGAATTCTTCCCACAGGACAGGAAACGCCTCGTGATGACAGTTTACAGTGGGGTCAAAGGTCAGCGAGTGGAGCGTTCAGGAAACAGTCCATGTAAGACAAACAGCTGCAGAGAGTTCTGAGCCACGACCCGGAGTACCAAAGCAGCATTTTGGACCTGGATCCGACTCGTACGATCATTCAGGTCACGTGAGCTGACACTGAAAACACACGAGACGAAGCTGCAACAGAACCAGAACCAGAACAGCAGAGAGTGGACTCTCATGTTCTTCACAGTCTGCAGACAGCTGATAACAAACAGCCGACGTCCAATCAGCTGACTGAACTCACTTCCTGTTTACGTTACCTGCAGACAGATAATCGGCCCAGTGTTTAGTCAACTTCACGTTCAAGGACGCCCGATGGCCCGCAGAGGTTCAAGGCTCCTGAACGCAGCGTGGAGACGTTGAGCTGAATGCTCAAACCTCAAAGCTTGAGTGTCCGACTGTGCCTGAAAGCACCAACAAGCAGTTTGTGTGCAGCTTTAATCAAAAATATCTTCATCTGTCGTGCATCCACTGGTCCTGGTCCTGGTCCTGATCCTGATCCTGATCCTGGTCCTGGTCCTGATCCTGATCCTGGTCCTAGTCCTGATCCTGGTCCTGGTCCCAGTAAAACCCGGTCGGCCCGGTCTGAACCCTGCAGACAACGTTCAGAAGCTGCAGCTCCAATAAACTCTCATCAGTTCATCAGTGTGTAATTACACACTTACAGCTTCCTGTGACCTCATCGTGTCAGCGGGCTCGATCCAGATGTTTAATAACATCATGTGACACGATGCAGCGTTCAAGAGGCGTCGTACAGAGAGCTTCCACACAGCGCGAATACTTCAGGGACTTCATACATCCAGAAAGAATCGACGAGCATCATACTGCTAAGAACTGCAGTTCCTCTAACGTCCACCTGAGGCTGGCTGCAGAAGTGAGTCAGTCTCCATAAGTCCCCATGTTCAAATGTCCAACTTCACAGCAGAAATAAACATGTTTACAGCCTGGTACAAAAACAGTTTTGGTCTCTGTAGCTAATTTCCCCGTTCATGACAACTGTACTGAGGGTGAATTTATATACAACTCACCTGTTCAGGTTATATTAAGGCTTAAAGTTATGCAGGATTAAGAGCGTGGACGCTTCAGGTTAGCCAATCAGAGGCAGAGTACGCGGTGGGATTCATAATAACGTGTTGGGGACGGACGGGACTCGTGTTGTCATGGAGCCTCAGTGACAGCAGTGACCCTGAACGCAGCACAGGCCTTTTAATTAGCACACGGTGACAAGAATGTGGAGTGTTCTTCAAAGTGACGAGTGAACAAACAGAGAGATGTTTGCTGTGAATAAAGAGCTCTGCAGCTGCTGCCTCACCTGGAAAACTTCCTGTGACGGAAATTTACCCACAGAAACAAACGCTGTGACCCAACAGACGACGACTTCACCAAAGAAGTCATCTCTGAACTTTAAATCAACATGAAACTGAAACATTTCCGACCTGCACGCAGAGACTGATCACAAAGATCTGAGTTCACGAGCCGAGCTGCTAACCTCCAACTGCACGTATGCAAACATGTTCTTTACTGTTGGTCACATGACGTCTCTTTATTTCTGTCAAACTCTCAACAAAGACTCAAACATGAGGACAAATCTGATCTGTGATCAGCTCTTAAAATTCTTCAGCTCGTCTGAAGAGGTTTGAATGTTCATGTGTCAGTCTGATGGAGGACGAGGTCCACTCAGGGTCACGGAGACTACGTCCAGGTTTTAGACAGTCTGCGGGACGCAGACTACGTCCAGGTTTTAGACAGTCTGTGTGGACGCCACGGAGACTACGTCCAGGTTTTAGACAGTCTGTGGGGACGCACAGAGACTACGTCCAGGTTTTAGACAGTCTGCGGGACGTCGAGACTACGTCCAGGTTTTAGACAGTCTGCGGGACGTCACGGAGACTACGTCCAGGTTTTAGACAGTCTGCGGGACGTCACAGAGACTACGTCCAGGTTTTAGACAGTCTGTGGGGACGTCACGGAGACTACGTCCAGGTTTTAGACAGTCTGTGTGGACGTCAGAGACTACGTCCAGGTTTTAGACAGTCTGGGGACGTCACCTGAACAGTGTCCTTGTTGAGCTGCCAGTGACGGCAGCAGCAGCAGTGCAGTGTGGGAAAACCCTCGAGCTGTCCGTCGTCCTCTCAACAACCATAAAAGACTTCTTTTTTTTTCTGCTCCGGAGCGACCAGCTGCTGCAAATTATACCAATGTGAGAGTGTGAGACGAGGGGTGAGGAGGAGGGGAGAGGAGGTGAGGGGAGTCATCTGGTCATTGTTTAGTGTGTGAGGAATGAAGTCAGCGTGGGAAACTGGGCTGAACCAAGATTATGAGGCTGCACAGCTGGACGAGTGCTCAGGAAACCACTGCAGCTGATGAAAGAAACAAATCCTTTAACCCATGAAGTGTCCTCAAATGTTCCCTCAATGTTCCCAAATGTTCCCTCAGTGTTCCCTCAGTGTTCCGTGACTCTGGACTTGGTTTCAGTTAGATGTGATCAGGTGATTCATGGTTTTTTTTTGTCTTTTGAAGAACTCTTGAAGATGTTTGGCCTCCATGTTCAGACTTCAAAGAGACACTCAGGTACTGAAGCGAGTAAAACCTCCACCCACAACCTTCAAACAGCCCACCACCAGCCCTCCACCAGCCCTCCACCAGCCCTCCACCCGTCCACAGACAGTCCAGCTGTTTTCACGTGACACTTCAGCAGCTCGTCTCTCTGAAAGTGAACTCATCCTTTAATTAACAGAACCTTTGAACTCAACTGAGAAGAAACGTTTCACTGATCCTGAACCAGCTTCAGGTCGCTCACAGACTCAACCTGGAACACCGTCAACCAGATCCTGGACCAGATCCTGGACCAGATCCTGGACTTCATTTCATTGATGAAAAATCGATGATGAATGTTTGTTTGTTTTCACTGACGAGACTAAAATGAATTTTTAGCAGACGAGAGAACAGACGAATGAAGCTGATCGGATCAGAACTTTTCGACCGGTTGTTCTTCATGTTTGACTCAAACGATGACGGAGCATGTTCTGATCCAGCCAACATTTAACTTTGTAAAACTTCTGTGTGTGTGTGTGTGTGTGTGTGTGTGTGTGTGTGTGTGTGTGTGTGTGTGTGTGTGTGTGTGTGTGTGTTGGAGGCCTCCACGTATTTCTTCTTTGTTGGTTCTTTTTCGTGTTGGGACACGTCGGCTTCCTGCTGCCGCATCAAAGAGTCGAGAGAGAGAGGAGCGAGCTGAGCTCCACAAACACTTCATGTTTCCTGAGATTAACACGCCGGCATCGGCCTCCATCGGCCTCCATCGGCCTCCATCTGAACGTTATCGCACACATCTACAGACGGGCGCCACAGGGGAATCGAACCTCCGACAGCAGAAACGTGTCAAAGAGATTTAAATCTTCATTTCATCAGCCCGACTCTGAGACGGGTCGGGCCTCAAACCTCTGCACAGCTGACTTCATTTAAATAAAGTGTTGATCTGATGTCACATGGACGCTCCATCGATGGACGTCTGTCCTGGTCGGGATGACAGGACGGGACGTCCTGCAGTGCATGTTGGGGTTTCCTGCCTCGTCCTGTCAGCTGTTTCTAAAACTCTCTGTTCTCTAAATATTTAGATTCTTCCACAGGAAGAGACTCAACAGGAAACAAAGTCAACGAGCTCTTCAACATTCAACAAACACTCGCACAGCCACTTCCTGTGCAGCCGCCATTATGACAAGTTACTGAAAGACGGAGTTACACAACGACAACAACAGATCCACAACAGAACCACAACAGAACCAGAGTGTAGATACAGACACTAGGACAGCAGCAGCCGGACCGGACCGGTTGGAGCACAGCCTCTGAGACCAACAGGAATAACGTTACAGTACCGAGGTGATTTACAGACTTTATGATGGAAACACTGATCAGTAGCAGAAGAGCTAAAGCTAAAATAATAAAGCTAACACAGCTAACACTGAGGATCCAGTTGGTTTGGAGCTAGTGCTAATGTAGCTAACTGCTAACATAAGTTAATGTTATGGACCTTGTTAGTTTTGGGAAAAGGCTAACATAGCTAACTGTTAATATAAGCTAATGTTGTAGATTTACCTAGTTTTAAGATATAGCTAATGTAGCTAACTGCTAACATTGGCTACATTACTTGATGGAAACATTGATCAGTAGTGAAGCGCTAACTGTGGTTAGCTCGGTCAGCCGTGTTGCTAACTGAGCCCGGGATGCCAGGAGCCAAACCGGCAAGAAAACCACCTCAGTAGGCTGCTGTGTTCACTGTTAGACTGGACACTGCTGGTTCAGAGGTTCTGTTGCTGTGTTCACTGTTAGACTGGACACTGCTGGTTCAGAGGTTCTGTTGCTGTGTTCACTGTTAGACTGGACACTGCTGGTTCAGAGGTTCTGTTGCTGTGTTCACTGTTAGACTGGACACTGCTGGTTCAGAGGTTCTGTTGCTGTACTCACTGTTAGACTGGACACTGCTGGTTCAGAGGTTCTGTTGCTGTGTTCACTGTTAGACTGACACTGCTGGTTCAGAGGTTCTGTTGCTGTGTTCACTGTTAGACTGGACACTGCTGGTTCAGAGGTTCTGTTGCTGTGTTCACTGTTAGACTGGACACTGCTGGTTCAGAGGTTCTGTTGCTGTGTTCACTGTTAGACTGGACACTGCTGGGTCAGAGGTTCTGTTGCTGTGTTCACTGTTAGACTGGACACTGCTGGTTCAGAGGTTCTGTTCTGGGTTCAGAGGTTCTGTTAGCACTGGTGGCGGTCACTTCCTGTCTGAGCAGCTTACAGATGTGTTGGATCAGATTGGATGTTTCTCCGGGCCGTGCGCTGAGGTGTTCTGACTCCACATTCCTGCGATCACAGTCGGAGGTTATCTGCAGCAGAACAAAGCCTGAGCTCTAATTATGGAGAAAACGGGCCACAATGGAAGCAGCGCCCGAGCTAAGAGAAGTCAGCGTGTAATTAAACGAGTTTCATTTGGAAACGAGGCGCTGAGCTCTAATCACACTTCAGACCTGAGGCAACGAGACGAGCTGAGCTGCAACCAGCAGCATGACTCAACCTCTCAGGAATGTTAGCGCTGCTGGAGGCTTCACAAATAGACAGGTATTTATAAAGAGTGAGCGAGCTCCAGGAAGAGCAAGAGCACGGCTACCAGAGGCTAACAGAGCAGCAACCAGGGCTAACGGAGGCAACCAGGGCTAACAGAGCGGCAACCAGGGCTAACAGTGGCAACCAGGGCTAACGGAGGCTAACAGCGCAGCAACCAGGGCTAACAGATCAGCAACCAGGGCTAACAGCGCGCAACCAGGGCTAACAGCGCGGCAACCAGGGCTAACAGAGGCTAACAGCGCAGCAACCAGGGCTAACAGCGCGGCAACCAGGGCTAACAGAGGCTAACAGCGCAGCAACCAGGGCTAACAGAGGCAACCAGGGCTTCTCAGCGTCCATGTTTCCATCTTTAAATGTGTTGTTGCCGTCCAAAAGTCAAAGATGATTTTTAAAACCAATTTTATGAAAAACAACCAAACTGCAACTTTATGATTATTTAACAAAAAGTTTGATGGATATTTAGTGAACACGGCGTGTTTAATGTCGCTGGATGATTCAGACTGTGACGGGATTATCAAAACAGATGATTGACTTTGTGTCCACTGACCAGATAAATAATCATGGAGCTCAAAAATCAGACCAAAGCTTGAATATTTGAGCCTTTAAGTGTCAGAATCAGCCTTGAAAACCTTGAAAGTTCTTAGAAACCAGCCATCTGCCTGCAGACCGGGTCATGTTGGACTGAGACACTGTGAGACCAGCTGTCCTCTGAGGACACCTCCCCTGTCATGATGCGTTTAGGGTCCGCGTGTTAACTTCACACCTCCAGAGCTGCTTCACTGACTGTTTGTCAAACAAACTCTGAAAATCACGACGTGAACGGAGGAGCTGCTGGGTGGAGGAGCTGGGTCAGAACAGAACAAAACCCCCATCACACACACTGCTCCACCCATCATACACACACACACACACTCCACCCCCAACAATGAAAACTATGTCCTTCATGCCACAAAATTCCTCTTTCCCAAAGTTTACATCACCGAGCTCAGACTGATAAACACACACACACACACACACACACACACACACACACACACCTCTCAGTGTGTTAAAGGTTGCATATGAGCCTCACTCCTTAGTTTGCAAGGATAAATTTGACGTCGGGCTGCTCTGGACAGGGAAACTAATTTCGTTCCATCCCATGTTTAACATGTTGAAATGACAAATAAAACTCCTTGAATCCTTGAATAAATCCAGGATATTTCCAGGATAGTTTCAGGATATTTTCAGACCAAACACTTTGTCTATTCTAAGTCGTCTCTGTGTCCATCATGAAGTCAGAGCAGCTGATCAGATTTGTCCTGATATCTGTGTGTGTGTGTGTGTGTGTGTGTGTGTGTGTGTGTGTGTGTGTGTGTGTGTGTGTGTGTGTGTGTCCGGGGCTCTTACCGAGGTGCAGGGTGAGGTTGATGGAGTTCGGGTACTGGATGCCCGCCAGCATGGTCTGGCTCTGCCACCAGGTGGTATCCTGCTGGTTGTTGTAGTCGGTCAGGTACACGGCGCTGTGGTGGTTCCGCGGGTCCCGGGCGTCGCAGATGTGGCAGGACTTGGTGACCCCGGTGGCGCCGGTCTGCACGCAGTACTCCTCGGGCGGAGAGCCGCAGGTGTTGGTCGCCACCACGGTCACGTTAAAAGCGGCGTTAACGAACTCGGGCATGCAGCGCTGCGGTGCGCCGCGCTCGTCCGTACACTCATCCATGGCAGCGCGGACGCACACCAGCACCCAGCTCCAAGCCAGCACCGCCCGGATCAAGCTTCGCATTTTCAGCCCTCCGCGCTCCCGTCGACCAGAAAAACCTCTGCGCTGCTCCGACACAAACTTTCCCTCAACTTGTCCAAAGTTTACGGAAACTTTCCGGTTACCGACAGATTCCCGAGGAAACGGCTACGAGCACCAAGTGAAGCATTCAGCAGCGGCGGATTGTCTTCGCTCCAGGCCGCGTCCAGACCTCGTCGTCCCGGCTGTCCTGCTGTGAGTGTGACGGTGTTCGCTCGGGCCTCAGCTCTTTGTGTCCGCCGCCATGCACCAACTCCAGCAGGAAGAGAAGAGCCTGCAGACTACACCCAGTGCGCCACTGCGCATGTCTGCGGCGCAGAGGACACTCCGGCCACTTCCGAGTCAGCCCGCCCCAAATCAAGTCAAATCAGTGCTCCGAGCCGAGCCGAGCCGAGCCAAGTCAAATCAGTGCTCCGAGCCGAGCCGAGCCGAACCCGGCCGAACTAAACTAAACTCAAACTAAACTCAACTCCAGGAAAAGTCACAACAGTCATTGAATTGAATTGAATGAAGCTGGAAGGCGCACAGATCACTGTGCTAACCAATTTAACTCAACAGATTTTAATAAATGCAACATCAGTTCATAACTTTAATAAACTTTTTCAAACGTTCACTTACTGTCCAACCTGATGGACACTTCAGCCAACCAGAAGCTTTAATTAGAACAACAGAAGCAGCTGACGGACTTTAATGTAAATCATTTTATAAAAGTTAATTTAAAACATTTTCAGTGTTTATCGATTATTTGTTTTCTTGTGTTCATGACAGGTTTACATCTTTTCTTTTATTGGAGAGCAGCATTTCACAAGCATCAATACAAGATATTTTACAAATAAGTAAAGATAAATACAAAAAGGATTAATTAGGTGAAGATAGTTACATAAATAAAAAGAAGAAGAGAAATACATAAAATAAAATAAAAAGAGGAAATAAAATCAGTTCACTGGTTTCAAATTAAAATATTTGAATGGGTCGAGTTTTTCAAATTAAAAGACAAATTCAAGGATCTCTGATTCAGGATATTTCCAGGTTATTTTCAGGATATTTCCAGGTTATTTTCAGGATAAATGAAAGTTTTTCTGGCTCTTTGGACCTGAAGTGAAACATCGTCACAGATAACGTGTCAGCGGTGTTTAATTAACACACAGTTGAGCTCTGATTAGATCTTCATCAGCTCTATCAGAGAACTTTCACACAAACATGAGGAGCTGCAAAGGTCAAAGGTCAAACATGAAGCCACTGGATGAATGAATGAATGAATGTAAATGAGATGGTCATAACACTCCTGTGACTGTTGTTCTGTTCTCTGTGATCTGATTGGCTCATGAGTTGTTTGTTTGTTTGTTAAGAATCTGAAGAGGATTACCCAGAATTCAAAGCTTCACAGTGTTTTTGTCCAAACCTTTAACGCGATTACAAAAACATTCAAATAATGAGTTTAACTTTAATCCTGCAGACATAAACAAACATAATTATGTGGACTAATGAACATTTTGTCTTCAAATCAGCTGATTGGCTCCACAGCTGACTGTTATGAGGACAGGTGGCGCCCCCTGCTGATGGAGTTTGAAACAGCTGAAGATCTGGATCATTGATCTGTTTTTATTTTTACTGCAGCTGACGTCTCATTTTTAGAAAACTTGATTTCATTCAACTGAAACGATTCATCATCGAGCAGTGAGTTCATCTGAAGTTTGTTGTTGTGAAGTTCATCTCACTTTAATGATTTAATTAAAGACATTAATACCTTCCTACCTCACCGACCTGCTCCATCACCACAATCCATCCTGCAGCCTCCGTTCATCTGATGCAAACCTCCTGACTCCACCACCCAGGACCAAGCACCGAGCCTGGGGTGACAGTCTCTGTAGCTGCCCTCTCCCTCTGGAACTCTCTCCACAAACACGTGACTGTACCGACCTCCCAACAACACACACACACACACGCACACACACGCACACGCACACACACGCACACACACGCACACACACGCACACACACGCACACACACAATGTGTTTTTACTGTTTGATGTTTTTGTGTCTTTGAGTGCTTATAAATAAAATGTATTATGATTATAAATTTTTATATTCAGACTTCTAAAGTAAGAAAATAAATAATAAAGAAAAGTTTCATTTTTTCAGAACATTTGTTTATTTATTTATTTATTTATTTATTTATTTATGTAACGACACGTTCAGATGATCAAACAAACTGACGACGATTTAAAGAAAAACATTTCATCACAAAACAACAAAAATTATTTCTGTCAAACAAACCTGTGATGACATCATCACCATGTTAATAACCTCCTCTGTACCTCCTCCTCCTCCATATCCTCCTCCTCCTCTGTACCTTCCTCCTCCACCTCCACCACCTCCTCCTCCACCTCCACCACCTCCTCTGTAACCCCACCTCCTCCATATCCTCCTCCTCCTCTGTAGCCTCCTCCCCTCCTCCATATCCTCCTCCACCTCTGTAACCTCTGTAGCCTCCACCTCCTCCATATCCTCCTCCTCCTCCCCTGTATCCACCTCCTCCATATCCTCCTCCTCCTCCCCTGTATCCACCTCCTCCATATCCTCCTCCTCCTCCTCGGTAGCCTCCTCCACCTCCTCCGTGAGCGTCCCATCTTTGGAGGTCGAGGACCGTCTCCCATCCTGTGCAGAGACACGACGGGGTCAACTGCACGTCAACTGAGCTTCAGTCATGTCAGAGTGTCAACCAAGCAACCAACCAGTCAACCAAGCAAGCAACCAGTCAACCAAGCAACCAGTCAAGCAAGCAACCAACCAGTCAAGCAAGCAACCAACCAGTCAACCAGTCAAGCAACCAACCAGTCAACCAGTCAAGCAAGCAACCAGTCAACCAAGCAACCAACCAGTCAAGCAAGCAACCAGTCAAGCAAACCAACCAACCAACCAGTCAACCAGTCAACCAACCAACCAGTCAACCAAGCAAGCAAGCAACCAACCAATCAACCAGTTAACCAAGCAACCAACCAGTCAGCCAAGCAACCAGTCAACCAAGCAAGCAAGCAACCAACCAACCAGTCAACCAACCAGTAAACCAAGCAACCAATCAGTCAACCAACCAACCAGTAAACCAAGCAACCAACCAGTCAACCAACCAACCAAGCAACCAATCAATGACTGATTTAAGTTTAAGAGATCATTTAAGATGATGTCATGGTGATGTCATGGTGATGTCATGGTGATGTCATGGTGATGTCACCTCTGGTTGCTGGCCATCATGTTGAGTCCGGCTGATGATGGTTTGGAGACGAGCCTGATGAGGTTCAGGAGCCGCTCGTTGGTCTGGTCCATCTGTCGGATGTATTCTGGGTCTTTGGTCACCTCCACCACCAGAGCCTCGAGTCCGGCCCGCAGAGCCGCCACGCCGCCCGCCACCTCGTGAGGGATCCTCAGTTTGATCCTGCAACGCATCAACGCCAAAGGTCATAGGAAAGGTCATAGGAAAGGTTACAGGAAAGGTGACGTGGTTCCTCACCATTCGTCGAGCTCCACGATGTCCCGTTGGAGCTGATCTTCTTGCAGGCAAACAGCAGCAGCTGCAGAGGACTGACCAGAGTCCCTTTGCCGAGATCGCTCTGGTCCGGATCTGACACGCAAACACAAACACGCTTCAACACGTGACCTTCAACACGTGACCTTCAACACGTGACCTCACAGAGAGTTCACGAGACTTACCTTCTCACTGAAGGCGAAGAACGGGGCGGGTAGGTCATGTCGTGGCTGCTGAGCGGGCAGTTAACGGAGGACTTGTGGATGAGGCGTTGCGTCCCTCCGTCGTCAGGATCTTCCTCTTCTCTTTGTGGTAGCAGACATTGGCGAGCCGAAGGTCAGCAGAGACACCACCACATCCAGGCTGTTGTCAGGTCCCACCGTGTTGAACATCTGAGTCATCAGACACTCTGGAAGAGGCGGAAAACACAGACGACCATTAAAGAGGCGGCTTGACGTTACCCAGCTCACAGCCAATCAGATCAGAGCGGTGCGTTCAGGTACCTTCAGGGAATCCTGTGTTGACCAGGATCTCCTTCAGCTGGACTTTGGCCTCCCACGTCATCCTGGCGTCGACATGTTCAGGCGTTTGTGTTCACAGAAAGCGAGTTTCAGCGTCCTCTTAATCCTGAACATAACACGACACAAGCAGTTTACACAGGAACTACGCCCATCTCTGCAACAGTTTCTACCTGTCCTCCAACCAGTGTTCACACACCTTCCTAACCCTAAAGGTTTTGGAAAGGGGTTTGAAAGTTTTGGAAGGTATATTAAAGGTTTTGGAAAGGGTTTGAAAGTTTTGGAAAGTATATTAAAGGTTTTGGAAAGGGTTTGAAAGTTTTGGAAAGTATATTAAAGGTTTTGGAAAGGGTTTTGAAAGTTTTGGAAAGTATATTTAAGGTTTTGGAAAGGGTTTTGGAAGTTTCGGAAAGGGTTTTGGAAGTTTTGAAAAGTATATTTAAGGTTTTGGAAAGGGTTTGGCAGTTTTGGAAAGGGTTCTGGCAGTTTTGGAAAGGGTTCTGGCAGTTTTGGAAAGGGTTCTGGCAGTTCTGGAAAGGTCTGTGACCTCTAACATCACCCCTCCTCGTCACACCGACCTGGCGTCGTCCCAGGCCTGGAACACTGACAGCAGAGCCACGTGATCTGAGAAGCGGCTGCCGGCAAAGTTTCTGTGGACGAAGCCGAGACGTTTGCCCTCGCTGACGACGGCTCCGGGAAGCACGAGCGGCAGAGATGGTGCACATGGCGTCTCCGACGCTGGAGAACACGTGGAGAAACGTTTAACGGACAGAGCGTGACAGGAAACGGGTCATCAGTGACTCATCAGGAAGTGAAGGACACAAACTGACTGGAAGATGCAGCCCATGATCATCATCTTCCCCAGGCGAGGCTCGATGGGCAGCGGGCCAGAATCCGACCCAGAGGGTGAGCTCGTCGTTGGTGTCGAGCGCCAGCTCTGATGCGCACATGTACACACACGTTAATATTTGACCTCCTGCACAAACATCCAAATGTGTGTGTGTGTGTGTGTGTGTGTGTGTGTGTGTTGTACCTCTCAATGTGTGTTCGGCCTCGATGGCGGCGTCCAGCGGCGGTGGCTCGATGGCCTTGGACAGGAAGTGTCCGATGGCTCCAAGTCGAACAGTTTGATGCTCAGAGCGACTGCAGCGGCGTCCTGAAGATCTCTGGAGTCATGTGAGTCTCCAGCCTGCACACACACACACACGATCACATGACCATCAACACAGCCAACCCGTGGGCGGGCCTGGCGGCAGGTCACTGACCTCAAAGCGGCGTGGCTGCAGAGGTGGAAGCAGAAGCCGGGTCGGACTCTGCCTGCTCGGCCCTTCCTCTGCTCCAGGTTGGTCTTGGAGGCCCAGACGGTGGCGTAGTTGGTCATGTTGTTGTGGGAGGTGAAGAGCTTCACCTTCTGCCTGTCGGGACACCAACAGTCTGTCAGGTAACTGAAGCACAAAGTACTCGAGTAAGCGTGTTCGGCTACATCGCGGTCACTCACTTGCAGGAGTCGATGGCGTGAGCGGCGTCGTTGATGGTGATGCTCGTCTCTGCGATGTTGGTGGACAGAATCACCTGCAAGACAAACACACACAGTTCACACACTTTATTATTTTAATAACACGTGTCACTGTGACATCATCACGTTGGTGTGAATCTGTCGGACCTTTCTGATGTCATCAGGCACGGTTCAAACACCCTCCTCTGCTCCTCACGGGGATCTGCGAGTGCAGCGGCAGGATCGGTACGGTTACTTCCTGAAAACAAACACAAAAGCGTCAGATAACGTCACAGCTCTTTTGTTTACACTTGTGGCGTGGCGTGGCGTGGCGTGGCGTGGCGTGGCGTGGCGTGGCGTGGCGTGGCGTGGCGGCATACCAAAGTGCGGGTTGGTCTCCAGGTGTCTCTGCATGGAGTAGATGAGGTTCCAGCCGGGCAGGAAGACGAGCACGGCTCCGGCCACCTGCAGCGTCTCAATGTACCTGAGCAGAGCCTCCACCAGCTCGAAGGGCGTCTCTTTTCGTTGATCTGAGCCATCGAGCGCCGTCTCCGCCGTGTACTCCGCCCGCAGATCACGTTACAGTTAGTCTGCAGAGACAGGAAACGCATCGTCACTCACTTCCTGTTTCAGCCACACGGCGACAGAGAGGATAGCGTGCTACATCGTCCTCTCCTCCGTCCTCGTCTTTGTCTTTCTTCTTACGGTCCATCGGTGGAGGCACAAAGTTCGTCATCTGGATACAGTCCTCCAGGAAATACTCTGAAACACACGAAGTTAGTCTGACACACTGCAGTCAGCTGATCGAGTCAGCTGATCGGGCGTCACAGGTACCTTGGACGGGAAGGTGCGTCCGAACACCTCGATGATGGGGCAGTTGAAGAAGTATTCTCTGAACATGGTGGTGTCGATGGTTGCCGACATGAGGATGACACGGACCTCTGGGTAGGCCTGGACCACGTCTCTGAGGACCACCATCAGGAAGTCCGTCTGCACGCACACACACACACACACACACACACACACAGGTCACTACATTGTCTGTGAAGCCTCACGTCACATCGCGTGCTCACTGATGGATGAACTCACGTTGATGTCTCTCGTGGATCTCGTCGACGATAACGTGACTGATGCCTCGAATTCCTGCTTCCAGCTTCCGCAGCAAACGCCTGAAACACAAACAAACTCATGATGTCACATCCTGCAGACAGCGTCCAGCGTGAGCTAGCCCTGTCCTGTCTCCCACACAACAGGTGATGAACATCTCGAACATGGAACAGGACTCGGCGCTGGAGTCCGTTTACGTACCGACGGTGCAGAAGAGGATGCTGGCGTGCGGTCGGGGGAGGATGGACTCGAAGCGGACGCTGTAGCCGCAGCTTTTCCCAAGATCCTCTCCTCTCTCGTAGGCGACTCGTTCGGCCACCGACACGGCGCTGATCCTTCTGGGCTGGACGAGGAAGAAGATCATCAGACAGCTGATCCTCTCATTATTAATTATTAATCATCATCAGTGTGTCAGTCAGGCCGAGCGTTACCTGGGTGACGGCGATGTTGCAGTCGGACGCCTTGCCTCCTTTGTGGCGGTCCAGGATGTACTGAGGAACCTGGGTGGTTTTACCGCAGCCCGTCGCTCCTCGGATGATCACCACGGGGTTGTTGTCGACAGCGGCCATGATCTCGTCCTCAAACTGTTTGACGGGCAGCTGGTCGCGCGTCCATCAGGATCTGAACCAGAACAAGTTCTGTTACTCTACAGCGCGTACCGCTCACGGTTTACCTCCGGCGTGACGGACACGCACTGACCTTCTGCAGGTTGTCGTCATGTTCCAGCTGGTACATCAGCTCGCCGTGCAGGTCGCCGCTGATCTGCTCGAGTGCACTGAGGAAGGTAACGTGTGACATCACCAGAGAGCAGCCAATAGGAAAACAAGACACCGGCGCTGGTTCACAGCAGAAACACTCACGAAAGCCAGCGGTCCCCGTCGATGTTGCTGCTCGTCCACGGTTCCAGTTGACCTGCGGAGGCGACCACGGGACGACACCGGCTCGCTCTGCCGCTGTGACGGCTCAAACACCGCCATCTTCCCTGAACCAGAGACACCGAGCTGCTCGGGTCTTCAGGCTGGACGAACGAACCGAGAGACAGGCGTATGGCGTCAGCAGACAGACAGCCTTTACACAGGTCAACACACTGATCAGTGGTCAGTTTGAGGACTCACGGTGGGGGCGTGGACTCCGAGCTCCTGGGCGACAGCGGCCAGCTGCTGCTGCAGGTCCGGAGACACGTTGACGTCAAACGCCTCCAACTTGACACGAAACAGACGACATGACGAGTGAGACACAAACACAAAGACGAATGTTTGACAGACGTTTGAAATGAAGACGGAGCTGCCGTACGGTCTCTCCTTCCTTCTTCTTGGTCACTCCTGAGTACGCCTCGATCACTCCCAGGTGGTAAAGCTGCCGGACCAGAGACAGAGCGCACGACTGAGCCGCGAGCTTGTTGGAGCCGTGCTCACGAGCCGTGATCCCTGCAGAACAGACGCAGCACAGACGGCTGTGACCTTTGACCTCACATTAAAACAACCATCAGCAGCTTTAAGACGAACACACACTGACAGGAAGAGGAAGTCTCTTACGTCTGCCGAGCTGCCTCACAAACAGCTGCATCTCGGCTATGAAGCTCCTGCAGGCACACACACACACACACACATCACAGCGTCACTTCCTGTGGGATTTTCAGAATAAAACACAGAGAAGTCTTGAAGTGAAGTGAAGAACTCACCTGCTGTGTTCTCAGGAGGAGGCCTGTATGTTTTTCTGCCAGACTTCACATTAACAAACACCAATCAACCAATCAGGCGTCTCCTGCCGGCCGCTCGCTGCCCTGCGGTGAACAGTGACACCAGAAATCACAACCAGACTCCACTGAGCCGCCGAGCTGACCCATGGGACAGCTTTAGTGCACCTAAACGCTGCCCATGTCTTCCTTCAGTGAGGTTGTGAGTTCTGGTGTCACCTGATGAAAACACCTCCAGCTAAAGGTGACAGGACAGAGCGAAGACACTCCAGCAATCTGAGCGTCTTCGTTCAAACCTTTGAACACCTGAATTTAAATTCTAATTGTTGGATTTTTGGGAGTGTCCTGAACCCCCATCAGCCTGCTCTCTGCTCGGGGTCCAGTGTAAGCGGTTCTGGTTCTGGTTCTGGTTCTGATTCAGTCAAACAGTGAGATCTCGCTGGTGTAGCCGCCACACCCGGAGGTCTCTGGGTTTACAGCAGTCCAGCAGAAAAACATACAGGACCATCCTGAGTGACTGACTCATTTGACTTGAATAAAAACCCTTGAGGGTTCTGATCCAGACCTGTTGTGGTCCGGTCCCACTTGGCTGTATTTATACTCAGCGCTGGTTTTCTCCTTCTGGAAGAACTGGTTCAGACGGGCTTTGGCGTTCTCCAGCGTCCAGTTACCGTGGAGATTAGCGTTGAGGTCGACCTCCTCGGACTCCAGCGTCTGCAGGAGGACAGACGAGTTTCAGTGTTTCACTCAAAGACATTCAAAGCTTCAGTCGGCTTTCTATCGTACCGCCTGAGCTTCCTGCTCGTCTCTCCGGGCGTAGTACTCCTTCAGGTTGGCTCCTCTGTCCCACTGAGCTTCTCCTCCTCCTCCTCCTCCTCCCCACCCAGAGCCTCCTACTGCTCCTGCTCCTCCTGAGTAGCCGAGCCCAGTCACTCCTGGTACCGGCCGCTGCCTTCCTCCCTGAACAACAGACAAACACAGTCAGTATTTTTACTCTCCACACTCTGGTGGATGTTCCTGAAGCTCCTGAAGCTGGAGGAGCAGATTCTGATCTTTAGTTCAGCGCCTGACAGCGACAGTCCGCCGTCTCATCACGGAGTACAAGACAGTTCTGAGCGGCGAGCTCGCTTCACTCAGTGTGACAGAGAGCGAGGAGCAGAAGATCTTTGATGGATGTGACAGACGAGTATTTCTGTTGTCAGCAACGTTTAATCGACTAAACATGAACGTTTGAGCTGCATGAAGAACAAACTGAAAGTGATCACACCTTTCTCAGCTTTGACCACGAGGTGAGGCGGCAGAGGACCGCTGGAAGGCAAGCTTCCAAAACCTCCACCTCCTCCTCCTCCTCCTCCTCCATCAGGCTGGTCTGCGTCTGGGCGCTCACCTGGAGACAAGCGACACAAGCGGAGCTCTTTAACGCAGCATCAGGTTCATTAACGTCTCCAAACACGAACAACGTTAAACCATTATCAATGTAGCAGCGTGCTGACCCCAGCGCGGGACCTCGGCGCTTTCATTTCACCGATTCGGACCAGGTAGTTGACAAAGTCCCTAGCAGCGTTGCTCTGAGCGTCCTTCTTGTTGGTGGAGTTGCCCATCCCGGTGTAGTTGAAGCCATCGCGGACCTGCACAGAGTTCACGTTAGAAGAGAGTGAGTGTGTGACTGTGAAGCTCTGCCAGAACACACACTCACCTCACACAGGAACTTCTGCCTGTTCTTGTTCCCGCAGCTCGGATGTCGTAGTTCGAGTCAGCTTCTTTTTCCACACCAGGCGTACAGGAAGTTCTTGATGTCCGCCATAGTGACCTGACAGGCAGGTGGAGGATGGAGGGTGGAGGCGTCCTCCTCTGTTTAACCTGATGGATGACACACAAACCTCCTTTAACTGCAGCCATAAACCAAAGTGTGTCACACTGCACACACACTGAAGTCTGATCCAATGTTTATAGCAGTGATGTGTTGGTCGTGAGCGAGCCGGTTCAAAGAGCCGGCTCGATGCGTGACGCATTTTTAAAATTTTGAAAACACAAAGGCAGAATGCATCGAGCAAGGTCCACAAACAACCTTCACAGACACATGAGAACTGTGCAACAGTCAATAGCTGTCCTTTTTTAAATCTCTATGCCTTTTATAGTTTTTATAGGTGTTTCTATCTGCCTCGTGTAGCATTGTAATTTAGTGAAAATTGTCAGTTACTGTGACGTTAGTGCATTCATTGGGCGGTTTCAGAGTTACAACGGTCTGTAAACGCAATGAAAACAATCGGCTACAGCAATTTATTAAAGAAAATGTAACTTTTACTTCTGAATACTTCGGTACAAAGAATGTATTGAATATATACATGATATATGTACGCATATAAACCAGCGTTAAATCTGGCTGAATTACTGAAGGTATAAGCGGTAACATGAAGAGCGGTTTGGGAGTCGAATGATCCGACTCCCTAAAAAGAACCGAACTTCCCATCGCTAGTTTATTAGCCTCAGCTAACGGAGCTAAATCAAATCAGATCAGGTTTTATTTGTATAGCCCAAAGTCACAAAGTACATTTTCCTCTGAGGGCTTTACAATCTGTACAGGGAGTGACACCCTCTGTCCTTAGACCCTCGGTTCGAGTGAGGAGAAACTTGCCCACAAAAACCCTTTTAACAGGGAAAAAGGTGGAAGAAACCTCAGGAAGAGCCACAGAGGAGGGATCCCTCTCCCAGCTAGCATGCATGTTTGTAGCTGCCGTTAGCATCCACAGAGATTTAGCTTCGTTAGCATGCCGGCTAGCTCCTGACTGTAATCAAACATGCTCGTTACGTCACTTCATCTCGTCTCCAATCACTTAATTACGTCATAACGGCCAGGTCCACGTGTGTTAATTAAACTGTGAGCGACATGCTAATGTTATGCTAACGTTGTGCTAACGTCATTTAGATCTTAGAGACAAAGACACGATCAGCTGAGTGAAGGTAGAAATATTAAAATATGTTAATTAATCACTCACAGTTAGTTCAGATTCACCGACAGGCTGCAGGCTCACCGACACTTTGTTTAAATGTCCCTGTTAATGTCGGTAAGTACCGCGTCTTCCCCGTCGTAGCGCCGCCTGGTGGACCGGAGTGTGATCTGTACCGTACTGTCTCTAATATAAAACACTATCAAACACTATGAATATACCGTACTGTCTCTAATATAAAACACTATCAAACACTGTATGAATATACCGTACTGTCTGTAATATAAAACTATCAAACACTGTATGAATATACCGTACTCTCTCTAATATAAAACACTATCAAACACTGTATGAATATACCGTACTGTCTGTAATATAAAACACTATCAAACACTGTATGAATATACCGTACTCTCTCTAATATAAAACACTATCAAACACTGTATGAATATACCGTACTCTCTCTAATATAAAACACTATCAAACACTGTATGAATATACCGTACTCTCTCTAATATAAAACACACTTTATAAATAAATGTTGTAAACATGACTGTTTGTATAAAACACAGTGTTTGATGGAATATTTTACAGTGTTTTACTGTCATGGTTTGACAGTTGAATCTTTTTACAGTGTGTTGTGTTTTCTTTCTTATTATTTTCACACATATTAAAGTGAACAGCTGAACATTCAGTCAATATTTGGAACACTTCATCCTCTGATTTAAACACTGAACAGCTCTTTATCAAACATTATATGATATATTATAAAATACATGATTATATCAGTCTTTTGTTTTATATTCAATATTGTAATAATGTATGTAATACTCCCTCCTGAAATGTAATCACAGGTAACACAGGTAAAGAATCTGTTTAACCATTAAATAATGATGAAGAGTCACACAGATGTATTCTGTCTGTTAGCTCTGTTAGCTCCATGGTTAGCTCTGTTAGCTCCATGGTTAGCTCTGTTAGCTTCATGATTAGCTCTGTTAGCTCCATGGGTAGCTCTGTTAGCTTCATGATTAGCTCTGTTAGCTCCATAGTTAGCTCTGTTAGCTCCATAGTTAGCTCTGTTAGTTTCATGATTAGCTCTGTTAGCTCCATGGTTAGCTCTGTTAGCTCCATAGTTAGCTCTGTTAGCTCCACAGTTACCTCTGTTAGCTCCATGGTTAGCTCTGTTAGCTCCATAGTTAGCTCTGTTAGCTCCATAGTTAGCTCTGTTAGGTCCATGATCATGTGACGATTACTCTGCGTATTAAACAAATATAACCTCACAAAGAAGCTCTAAATATAAATATATATGTAAACATGTAACTAAACAACGTTTTTAAAGAAGTACATTTTAATACATTAAATATCATTTATGTTATTTTACTTATTTATTATATTTGAATCATTTTAAATGTCTTTATGAACCAAAATGTATACCATAATGTAAACAACCCCATGAAAACTGTTTACAGTTACTCAGTTACTCAGTTACATTCCTCAGACTCACTCGTGGAGCTAAAAAGTGAACTCAGAGTTAAGAAATTTAGCCAAGTGTTGATAGTGTGTGTGTGTGCGTGTGTGTGTGTTCAGGGTGTGGTGTTGACAAGGTAACAGGAACAAACCGGGCGTGGCAGACTCTGTGTGTGTGTGTGTGTGCCCTGCAGCGGTGTATTTGTACAGATTAGCAGTGGGAAAGTGTTTGTGTGTGTGTGTATCCAGGTATGGTCAGGGTGTGTGATGTATCATAATGTGTGTGTGTGAGTAAGTGTGTGTGTGAGAGAGGTTCAGGGTGTGTCTGTCTGCTCCGTCATAACTTCAGCAGCCTCAGGATATATTTTTTTACAAATGGAAACAAAGAAACGAGAGCTGCAGGCAGACGCTAACAAACATCGGCCGCGTGTTTTAAACTTTATTATCACCGTGGTAACAAATAAAAATGTTTATATATTTATGGTTGATGGATTCAGGTCCAGATCTTCACATTTTAATGTAAAATATTGAAATGATTGTTCTATAAACATGCAGTCACCTCGCTCTGCTGTGATTTTGGAGGCAGGTGGTGTAAATGGTGGCAGCTTACATCACCAACCAACCCCCTGCTACAGATGTAGCTGCTCTAACGTTAGCACACAATTAGCACATAGAAACTTTGACAAATGGCCCTGAATGAACTTCACAGACTGTCAGAGCTCTGAGAGAGTCCAGGCCGGACACGGAGAGGCTGCCAACAGCCACCAGCTGAGTTTTAGCACACAGAGTTTGTCCGCTCATAGCTAATAAGCTCTATTAGCTCCACAGTTAGCTCTGTTAGGTCCATAGCTAGCTCTATAGTTAGCTCTTTTAGGTCCATAGTTAGCTCCGTTAGCTCAATTCAATTCAGTTTTATTTCTATAGCTCCAGATCATAACTTCAGTTATCTCATGACCTTCCATACAGAGCAGGTCAGACCGTACTCTGTATAATATTATTTACAGAGAGCAACAGTTCACCATGAGCAAGCACTTGGCGACGGTGGCGAGGAAAAACTTCCTTTAGCTCCACAGTTAGCTCTGTTAGCTCTGTAGTTAGCTCTGTTAGCTCCATGGCTAGGTCAGTTAGATCATATGTACGTTTGTTTTTATCAACCTTAGTCTGGTCAAAGTTAAATGATTTTTTACAGCTAATAATAATAATAATGATAATAATAACATTTATTACATTTTCACGTGTCCGCCTGCTGTTTATTTGAAACATTAACATTGTTATACATTGTTTACATTAACATTCCTCCTCTCTGAGCTGCTGTGTGACTTGTTTAATGTTTCACTTTGTGTCCTTGATAAAAACTTTTATGGCTTCATGATAAAGATGAATCCATGCAGATAAAGCTGTGCTCTGTTTCATGAAGTTTCCTTCAGTCCTGACAGATTATAATATTTTCCACTCGTGAGCTGAACTCTTGTGAAACGTCTTTGTGTCATGAAAATGTAAATATGGTGGAAGAGTCCCAGTCAACGTCCAGAACAACGCCCTGGACTGTCCTGGCACACACACCAACACACACGTCAGTCAGTCATATCCTCTGACTGTGTGTGTGTGTGTGTGAATCACATGTGCGTAAGCGTGGCCCAGTATGTGCAGCGTGTTGAGACCTGCAGCAGGAGAGGAGTTAAAGCGACGCTCTGAGGAGCTCCATGAGTTTGGATCTCATTCACTGATCTGATTTTTACATGAACATGAAGAGCGGCTGGATTTCACTCTGTGGGCTTCTGGCTGCCGTTTGCACCGTCCAGTCCACCTACACCTACTACTGTGAGTACCTGAACCTCCACCTGTTCTCTGCTCTGACTCTCCTGCATGCATCTGCTGTCACCTTCACACCTTCCTCCTCACCTGAGCCGTCTTTAAAGAAAACAAACCTCTAAATATGATTCAGTCTTCTACGTTTAGACTTTATGCTTCTGTTTCACCACTCACTTTGATCCTACATGATCTGCCTGTGTTTGCTCTCAGTCATCACACTGTCAGACGTGTTTCAAAGAACAGATGACATTAAGAACATCGATCTGATCTGATCTGATCTGATCTGATCTGTAGCTGCCGTCCACCAAGAGGTCACTTTACTAAAAGATCTTCAGTGATCTCCTGTGAAGATTTGTATTCAATGTTTCCACAGCTGATCTGAAAACTGTAAAATAAGTTCACAGTTCAGCAAACAAACATAAAAATGATCAGCAGTCATCACTCTGTGTCAGTATCAATATGAACAGTCACCTCCTCATCCAGAGTTCAGCCGTCATTTTTCATCAAGTTCTCACGTGTTCAATTAAACACCTGGAATATTTTTTATATTTTATATTTTTAATATTTTATCTTGTTCAACATCACAACTCAACAACACCTGCTGTTATTAAGACGTGATGTTGGTGAAAAATATGCTCATGTTTTTATTATTTCAAACTTAAACTTTACTACAAACTGAACTTAAATTTAAACTTAAACATGCAGCTTCACATGTAAGGACAAAGTCCGACTTGAAATCACATTTATGAGATCAAAATGTTTGAGATTAAAATTAAAGGTAAAAGACAAACTACAGACTTTAGACAGTAAAAACACATCAGATATATTTACATTCAATCCAGTTATTATTCTCACATTTTCATCAGTTTTCTCTGATGAGCTGAAAAATGTTTCCACGCGAGACGTTACGTCACAGCAGCTTCTACCTGAAAAGGGAGCGCTCCCCTCACCTGTGGGTGAGGCCTGAACCCGAGCTGTCAGGTGGGAGTCGCCTCCCCCCCAGGGAGGGAAGTTATTCCCACTTATAGTTACATAATTATATGTTATACGAGAGGAATCCAGCAAAGTTAACTGACAGACGTTAAATATGATGAGTAGATTCTCATCAGCTTCACCTGCACAGGTAACTCTTCAAAAGCTCATAGCCTAGTCCGTGTAGAAGAAAATACATGTAACATATATATGCACACTGTAAAAACAACGTTTACATTCATTTTCTGTTTTTTTTAATTATTTACAAAACTCTGTCAAATTACAGATATTATCTGTAAATAACCAAACACTTAATTTAAATATTATACTGATAATGACAAATGAAATCAGTAAAAATGTAGATGTGAGAAAAAATGAAGAATATATTATTTTGTTCAGTTTCTTTAAATTTATGTAAAATTACAGTAACTTTCTGTAAATGAATATGTGGCTTATTATCTAAATGTTTATGTTCATATTAACTATTTAACATTTTCTTTGTTATGTTAAAGTAAATCTTTTACATGAATGCGTGACGTTACGTTAACGTTACAGTTTTGTTTGCGGACGCTGCCGACAGTCATTTGACCGTTTTTTTTTTTTTACAGTGTATAAAAAAGCTCATTGAACGTCTTCCAGGTGTGACGTGTTTACCTGCATGTTACTGCATCATACATCGTGTCATATCATATTATCTCAGCATGTCTCCAAACAAATGTCAACTCAAGGACCACTTACTTGCTTCTTACAGAACGTTCAGTCGCATCGTGTGGTAGAAAGTTCTGGAAAAAGCTTGTAAGTGATCCTTATATAAGTAGATTTATTTTAAACTGCCGTCGTCGCTGAACGTTTTAATGCTTACAAGATCAAAATATAGTTTTTTAAAGATTTTATATATGACATGAATGAGCATAAAACATGTTTTGTGTTTATTATGTTATATCGGCTGCAGCAGACCGATCATGTTCTCCATTTGTTTGTCTGACAGTCAGTAAAGTTCAGCGTGTTAAGCTGCATACAGCTCTATATTCTGTTTATGTCTTGCCCTCCGTCCTCAGCTGTTTCCTGTGTTTCATTATTACGTTCAGGGAGCGTCTCAGACAGACTCGTGTCGGAAACTGTCCTATAAAAGCGATAGTAGCTGAGCTCATCACAGCCGACGGCGCTCAGATGAACATTAACTGTTATCACAGAGTGAGTCACGCTGCATCATTCACTCATGTACTCTGAACCACACTGACCGAGCTGTCGCTACATGAATCCCTGAATCAGAGGCTGAGTGATCTGAGGTGAACCTCGTCCCGACGGTCAGACACAAGAACAAACAGACGCACCTTAAACTCACCTCACCCTTCCTGTGAACGCTTACATTAGAAATCACAGTCACAAACCAGCTAACCAACAGCAGACCTCCAGAAGTCAAACATTTCACTCAGTTTTTAACCTCTTTTCTCCAGTTAAAACGTCAAAACAAACGCAGACAGACTTGAAGGTGTTGAACGTGGCTTTCTCAGATAGACCAAACACTGGACCTGAAACAGAGAGCTAAATGTTGGACCGGCCCTTTAATAGACTCTTTTGTTAGCGTGTTAGCTACAAAATGTAGCGCTGGTTCTATAACGTTAGCTCTGTTTAATCGTTTCCATAAAGAGAACGACAGAAACGACTTTTTATTAATACATATATATACATCTTTAATAAACCACTTAGCAACCAAGCTAGTTAGCTTTCTACCGTAATTGGTAGCGAGCTAGCAACCAAAGGTTCAATATAAAATATTAAATGTGTATTAAAGAGACAGTGCAGGTCCATTCAGGCTCATTCCTGATGAATGTTTCTCATTTTCCGCCTGTCATGACATAACTTTACCACTGTTTGATGAAATCTCTGCCAGCAGCAGGAACAAGTCGCTGCCTGTCGAGACTTAAACTGCAGCGTGACTTTTATTAGACGTGCTGATGATCCATGAGCCGCCTGCAGGCAGACGAGCTGTTGTTTCCTCAGACGAGGCGTTGGCTGTTTTGGGTGGGACTGTGATTTGTCTGCAGGCCTTCGGGCTGGGAGGTGCAGCTCTCTCGGGATTTTCTGAACAAACCACAGAACACTCTGTAAACATAAAATACAGGTTCAAACCTCTGAGGACCTCCACAGTTTGTCTAACACCGATTTACAGGAGGCTTGCACACCTGAGATGATAACATTTACAGGTCACATCTACAGATCAGGATGAACCCACTACATTTACATTTAGTCACACACTAATGTGACAAGATATTATTATTATAATCTGTTGTTGCATATGCATGAGTTCATGCAGTGAAGTCTTTTACACAAAGGCTAAAAGTCAAAAGCGAGACAAACAAGAAAACACAGCTGATACAAAAATACGTCATAAAATCAGAATTATTTTAAAATAATGAAAAATGTTCTGTTCAAATCATTATAACGCTAAAACAACCTAAATAGAACCTTCAAACAATGATGATATTTGTCTAAAACCATGAATATTACTGAACTTTACCTCCCGTCTCCTCCTCAGCGATGCTGCGTTGCGACTGCAATGGAAGATCACGTTACTGCCTTCGCGACGCCTTCGGTCTGCACTGTGTCGACTGTCAGGGAAACACCGAGGGCCGCCACTGCGAGCGCTGCAAGGACGGCTTCTACCTGGAGGGGGCGGGACTGAGCTGCACACGCTGCCGCTGCAACCCAACAGGTGAGAAACCACAACACACACACACACACCTTACTTTAAGACACGTTCAATGGTTTGGGAAAGATGACTCATGTTGGACATCTCCACGTGTTTCTTTCTCTTCAGGTTCTGTCAGTTCCACGTGTGACAGCAGGGGGCGCTGCAGCTGTAAAGACGGCGTCACCGGAGAAAAATGTGACCGCTGCCGAGACGGACCGATCGGACCCAACGGCTGCAAACAAAGGTGAAGGGACGATCTTGTGTTTCGTCAACATTTGTCAATTTCAAGTTCCAGTTTCAAGTTTTTAAGTTTCAGGTCTAACTTCCTGTCTTTTCGTGTGTTTTTCAGTCGTCAGCCCAGAGAGGATTCTGGGAGTTTGACCCTCCCGTGTTTCTGTTACGGCCACAGCAGCCAATGTTCTCCACAGTCCGGTTACTCCGTCCACGCGATCACCTCCAACTTCGCCACTGGTAACCTTTCACCTCTCCCCTTCACAATAAAAGACCCTTGAATGTTCTGTGTTTTTGATTTCAAAATAAAAGCTCCAGAGTTCACAGTGTCAGGTGACAGACTGTGTTTGTTATTTTTAGGTCCAGACGGTTGGAAGACGGCGACAGCGCAGGGCGTCACCCCCAATGATGTTCACTTCCGCTGGTCACCGAAACACCAGGACCTGGAGGTGATCTCCAAGAACAGCCTGCCAGTTTACCTGTACGCCCCAGGTGAGAACAAACCCCACCTCCTCTCATTCCCCTTCCTGTTCCCCTTGTTGCCCATCTTCTTCTTTCCTTTCCTTTGTTCCCCCTTCCTCCCCCCCTTCCTGACTAGATGTGTCTCTCCTCTCCTTCAGCTCCTTACCTGGGGAATCAGTTGCTGAGTTACGGTCAGAACTTTTCCTTCTCTCTGCGTCTGGACCGCGGCGTCCGACACCCCTCCACCAATGACGTGATCCTGGAAGGTGCCGGTCTACGAGTGTCTGCCTCGCTGGGCGACCTGCGGTCCATCGTCCCTGTGGACAGAAGATCAGCTACAGCTTCAGGTTAGGAACCTGCAGAGACAATCCGTCAGTCCAAACCGGCTGATGGACTGACAGATATGATGGTTCAATAACAGCAGCTAAATGTTTTAAGTTCATGTTGTAAAGTCTGAAATCTTCTGTTTAATGAACAGGCTGGACGAGCAGCACGACAGCAGATGGAGGCCTCGGCTCTCCTCCTTTGACTTCCAGACGCTCCTACAGAACCTCACCGCCATCAAGATCCGGGCAACATTCGGCGAAAATGGTGAGCTTCTTTTGAAACACTTTTACTCTTTCTGCAAAGACGAGTTTGCTGCCAAATATTTGGAGGATGATCTTGACCTGACTTACTGAACTGTTGTCTCTTTTCAGGGCGTGGTTACCTTGACAACGTGAAGCTGGTGTCTGCACAGCGTGGAGGCGGTTCTCCGGCCCGTTGGGTTCAGACCTGCAGCTGTCCGCAGGGATACGAGGCGAGTTCTGCGGCGATGCTCCGATGGTTTCACGCATAAGAACCCTGCAGATGGAGCCTTCAGCACATGCGAGCCATGCACCAGAGACTGCTACCCTGCTGACGAGGCGCCCTGCTCTGAGGGTTTTACCGCGACCCGTGGCAGCCTCGTACCTGTGTGAAGTGTCCCTGTCCAGATGGAGTGTCCTGCTCACTGCCTGCCGGCTCACTGCAGCCTCGCTGTGAGCGCTGTCCAACCGGAACCACAGGTAGACCTCAGGATCACGCCATCACACTCATCTATCCATCCTTGACCCATGATCGACCTGTACTTCATGATAACTTTGTGTCTGGTTCCACCCTCAGGTCCTCATTGTAAAGTCTGTCAGGAGGGTTTTATGGTGACCCACAGGAGTGCCGGTATTCAGCGACCTTGCACGCCCTGCAAATGTAATGGCCATATCGGCGTCACCGTGGCGGGAAGCTGCGATCGCAGCAGCGGCGAATGTCTGAAGTGTCTGAACAACACGAAGGGACGGGCTGTGAGGCCTGCGTCGAGGTTTCTACCACAGCCGAACCACCGGCGCCTGCAAGCGTAAGGCGTACCTTCAGTCAGGGCGCTCTGTGTGGAGAACATGAACCTGCCTGATGCCGAGCTAACTAAACTCTGTTTTCTCTCCAGCATGTGACTGCGGCGTTCAGGGCTCCGAGTCCCAACAGTGTGATGATTCTGGTCGCTGTCGGTGCAGTCCGGGTTTTGAGGTCTGAGGTGCCAACGGTCCAACTGTCCCGCCTGTTTCGGCCCCATCAAGGCAAAGGTAAGAGCTGCTTCGTGTCACATTCCCTTCAGGATATTGATTCTCTGACTTCATCTCGCACAACCATCAGGTCAATATTCAATGTGTCCAATACGTCATTTGTGGACGCGTTGTACTTGTCTAATGTTAGACAGATTGGACACGAGACAAACAGTTGTAAACTCTGTGTTCCAGATGGAGGCTTACGCTGCCAAACTGAAGGAGCTGGAGACTCTGTTCTCGGACATGGACGGAGGTTTTCAACCAGCTAACCGTGAGATGGAGGCTTCTCTGAGAGCTGCACAGGGCGCCGTGGAGGACATGCAGAGCAGCATCAAGCGACTCGCGGGTAAGGCGACATGCCAGTCATCGAGTGAAACATTTTCCATCGTCTTTTATTGACACGTTTGATGACGTCACATCTCCTCTGTCCAACAGACCTGGAGAAGGACCTGCAGCGTCGTCTGTCATCTATCAGCAGGAGTCAGCTGGCTGACGGGCAGGACATCCAATTCATCGCCGAGGCAGCGGTCGACATCAAACAACGACAGCAGACGTACAAGACAAAGGTGGACGAGGTTCAGACTCTGATTGAGGAGATGAGACGCAAGCTGGTCAAAGCCCAGACCGACCTCAGATCAGCTGTAAGATATTAGATGGAGTTCAGGATGACGTGATGCACTCGATGACGACGATGATGATGAACATGATGATGATGATGTTTCTTTTGTCTCTTCCTTCCTCTCAGGAGGTTCCTCTTGGAGATGCTCCGCTGGATTCAAACAGCCTCTCTCATTTGGTAAAGGAGGCGACCGGTCTGGCTGATAAGTGAGTTTACCTTGTTCATCTTTTTGATAAACTGACTCCATGTGAGATGTTTGTGTTGTCAGTGACATCACTGTTTCCTGTTTGTGCGTCCCGCAGACATCAGTCGGACGCAAATGCTGTCGAGCGAAGCGCCACCGACGCCCTGATGGACTCGGAGAAGAGTCTGGCTCTGGTCCGAATGCTGATGAACAGAGAGAACAAAGTCAAAGAGCTGATCGGAGATCTGAGAACTATGTAAGTCACCTGAGCATAATGTAACAGTCCTGTTCATCTGTCCTGCTGACTCTGGGGGATTCATTGACATTGATCCCAGAGGTCAATGCTGGAGAGACCAGAAGATGGTGTCTCATCTAATGATGTGTATGTGTTCAGGTACGATCAGACTTCAAACCAGGTGAGGGGTTTGGAGGACCAGGCGAGCCGGCTGCGGCGAGGCCAGAGACGAGCAAGATGGTGGACAGCATGCTGAAAGACATCACTAGGATGGAGCGAAGCATCCCACCATCCCTGAAGGTAACTGCTGCTGTTAGAGGTCAAAAGGAGTCTTGACTGATGAGTAAGTTATTATTGTATCAAGTCTCTTACCCGCCATGTTCTCCCATCATGCTCAGGACGGGGTGGACACCATGGTTTCCAGGTTGGGTGGTCTGAGGAGGCAGTGGACGGAGACATTTCAGGCTTCGAGGCATTGCAGGATGGCGTGCAGCGAGATATGGCGCCGCCAGGACCTGCTGACCAAAGGCACGGCCGCCCAGCAGGTACTGAAGGATCATGGGTCCAGTCTGACATTTAATTTTACTTGGAACTGTCAAAATCGTAGATTTGTACTTTTGGAGAGGTTGTTCACGAACTAATAGTTAGCTTGGTGAGCTATTTTGTCTGACTAGGCAATATGTTACCTGCTAACTAGAGTACAGTGCTACAGTGGCAACAAATCCTCCAGTGAGTTGTCACTATGTCAACAAAGTTTCAAAATATTTCAGAGCTTCTTTAGTCTGGTGCAGTTGTGTTATAACCATGTGGTCGTCTTTGCAGAAGTTCAACAAGCTGGTGGACAGAGTCAATGTTGCCAAGGCCGACACCGAAGACGCTCTGCAACGTATCAAGAGCAACACCAACGAGCTGGACGACGCACTGAACACCCTGAAAGGTAGACAGACTGAAAACACTCTTTGTTTCCTCTAAAACCGCTCAAAGCACCGGACTGAAGTGACTCCTCGTTTTCCTCCGCGGTTTCGATCAGCAAATCGACAGCAACAAAGCTCTGGCTGACGACACCATCAAGCGTCTTCCTGGCATCAACGCCACTATCCAGCAGGCAGTCAGCAACAACGCTGAGACTTTGTCGGTCTTGGGAGGCGTGTCTGATGGTTACAACAGTGCACTGGGAACCATCAACGTGTTGGAGAACGTGGTCAACAATCTGGAGGTAACAACCGATCATCTTTCTCTGCAGGGCCTGGTTTCTAGCACTTCCTGAGCTGTCCGACTGTCTCTCATCAATTTATCGATCTGCATTGCTGACTGGGTGTTTTGTCTTCATCCTTCAGGAAACATTTGGAACCTTGCCGTCTCAGACTGGTCAGGCGATTGAAGCCTCCAATCAACTGAACCAGGGCGTGAAGAATCTGAAGGCGAAGGCAGTCGGTGTAGCTGGAGAACTGAACTTTGAGCTGGACGCTGCGAGGAGGCTGGAAGCTGGCGCTGATCAGGTGAACTGTCTACGATAGGATCCAATCCTCCACCTCTGTTAAGATTCACAACCTGTTGGTCACGGATGGAAATGTTTCTTTTTCAGGCTGCTGTCGATGCGGCTGAAGCGTTCAACAACGCCAAACAGACCCAAGCTGCTGTCGGAAAAACACTGCAAGACATCAACAGTCTGCTCGCTGACCTGAGTGAGTCAAGTTTTATACTATTGAGGAGAAGACAGCTTTCATTAAACCAACATCTCATAGAAATCAGTCTGTTGTGATTTGTTTCACATACCTGTCACCAACCTCTTTCTTCTTCTTCTTCTTCTTCTTCTTCTCCTCCTCAGAAAAGCCTGGCGTTGTGGATGAAAACCATCTGAAGAAGCTGGAGGACTCTCTGGCCGGCGCTCAGAGGGATGTGGAGGGCGTCTGAGGCCTCGGCTCAGGGACATGGAGGAGCAGGAGGGCGTCCAGCGCCGCCGGCTGTCCAGCATCAACCAGGACATCGACACCATCCTGAGAGACATCGCTAACCTGGAGGACATCCTGAAGGCCGTCCCCAGCGGATGCTACAACAGCGCGCCCATCGAGGAGCCCTGAGGACCACCAAGAGTTACAGAACCTTTCGCCAAGTTCTGGTTCCACAGAGTCCTGATCCAAAGTAACATCCCTGACATTTGAGCAGTTTTATTGTCTTGATGGTGAACGCACCAAATGATGATCAGAAAAATGTGATTAAAAACAATGACGAGATTTAAGATGGAAGAGGGTCGATTAGTTTCAGTCTGCAGCTCTTTATAACACAGTCCATCATTTACTACATTTCCCATCATGCACCTGGACTGTATGTTTGTAATTTGCACCGTCCAAACCTGAAACTTTCCCTGCTTACTGTTCTAATGTAATCAATTTCTTAATCTACAGCACATTAAGACCAAATTATCTGGATATTTTTCATATTTTGAGTCCTGTTGTTGAGGTCACGTCAGGATTATTTGACGTTCTTCCTGTCTGAAGGTGAAGCCGTGGAGTTAGCGTGTTGAATTTAATGTTGGAGAAACGCTGAAACTGCAGAATGTTTGACCTTTTTTTGCATTATTGCACAGAACACCTACAGATTTTTATTATTTTTCTTCTTTAAACAGGTTCAGTATAAAACAAACGTATTTAGAACTGATATCTAACGTTTACCAGACAATCTATATTTTCTGTTTGTATTTCTGACACTGATGTCGTCTTTGTGACTGTGTGAATGTAAAAGTTTATAATGTTTGTATTTATAACTGCACATCAGTTTTTTAATCTTTTTTAATTCTGTGTTTTAATTTGTGACTGACCAGCAGAAATATTTATGTCCTACCTGCTTTGAAATAAAAAACCTGCTGCACTTTTTTTCTGATCAACGTGTTTTGGTCTCATCATTCGTCACTGTATTTATGTTATGTTTAGTTATGGAAGCCAAATCCTGCCAAAACAAACAGCTTAAAATTAGACAGATTGTTAATTATGACTGTTGTTGTGTCGTGGAACCAGAAATCATTTAAAGAAGAAGAAACCCTGAAAATCTAAAGTAACTAAAGATGTCGTCAGTTTCAGTTTCATGCTGGGTCGCCGGTCAGTGTTAAAGGAACATTATGTAACTTTATGTCTAAAAACAGACCAATGACATATTTCACTCTTCATGTTCTGAAGCTTCTCACAGTTATTTTACAGTTAAAGTTCAAACGTTTCCACAACATGTCAGCAACATTTCACTTTACAACAGAAACACATGACAGATTACAAAGGACACAAACTCTGAGCAGATAACTCATCACATTACACCAACAAACAAATCCATCAGGTCAAGTTCTGGTGCCGTGCCATTGTTCTGAAAAATGTCCCATTGGGCCGACAGCCCGTTATCCTGAAAACAGCAGCCTGGTATAACTGATGTCACTGGTGAAATCTTCAGGTCATTCGCAGTGTGAAAGTATGGAAACATCTTGGTGAATATTTAAACCTCTCTGGATTGTCAGGAAGCTGCTGTTTCTCTCCTCGTCTCACACTGGTCAGATCTTCAGACAGGGTCAGGTTTGGATGAGCATGTTTGGATCCAGAACCACAGGAGTGTAGGAGACCATGTCCTTCATGTTGTTCCAGATGTTGAAGGTCAGGTTGCCCAGGTGTTTGGCCTCGTCTATCAGAGCTCCTGAGGGCAGCTGTGGATCATCCAGCAGGGGGCGCTGCTGGACTCTTTGCACTGCAGCCTTGTAGTTGTGCAGGAATGAGACGTCTTCAGCTCTCAGCTTGTCCTCTGTGGCTCTGACGGTGTCTGAAAGAGCTGCTATCTCTCTGCTCAGAGCCTCCATCTTCTCCTCCATCATCTGACTCTTCTGCTCCTCTTCCTCCCTCAGTGCAGCCATCCTGGCCTCCTCTTCCTCTTCTAGAAACTGGTGAAGCTTCTTAAACTGATCCTTAATCTGCCTCTCTGTGCGTCGGGCCTGGACCTTCATGTGTTCTGCTGTTTGATCAAACTTCACTTTAACTTCTTCAAAAACCTTTAACTTCTCCTTTAAGGGCTCCAGAGTTTCCTGAAGGTTCTTCTTGTGTTGTCGTGCAGCTTCATCGATGGGTCTGAATCTGTGGTCGGTGTGTTTCTCTGAATCTCTGCAGACGACACACACCGGCTGTTGATGGTCCAGACAGAAGAGTTTGAGTCTCTCAGAGTGCAGACTGCAGAGAGCCTCTGAAGATCTCTGATGTCTCTCCTGTAGCACACTCTCACACAGGTTCTTTAAAGCCAAGTTAGGAGGTGGTCGCTGATTTGAAAACATGGAAATGGCGCTTTGGTTCAAAAGTCACAATATATAACTGAAGATGGTGAAAATGTAGTCGTGTGTGCAAACCTTCTCTAACGTTTCAGTAACTGTTATTAGAAATAAAGATATCATACAAATATTATCATGAAAACTCTGATTCTAATATTTTTAAATGAAACCTTTTGAAGTTTAAATAATAAAATAATGAGGCTGAATTCCATTTAGCTGCTTCAGTTTCAGGTTCCTCTTGAGATGATCAGAGGATAACAGGCTTCCAGGAGTTTGATAACATAACACTAATTTCATACATAATATTGAATATTTGTATTGATTTTCTTCATGTCATCAGCTTTAGTTACTCTTTTTGATCCCAATGTTGTACTTTGCTTTTGATTTAATCTCAGTTTTATCGACTGAACATTTTCTGATAAATCAACTTTTTTTAATTGTTATTATTAATCACAGTCTGACTTTTATTTTGTAGGATTGTGTATGTGACTTATTGTTTGATTCAACATCCATTTTATTTTTCTAAAACATTTAATTTATGACTTTTCTTTTAAATATGACAAACTGTGAATCATGTCACTGAACATCTTTGATGTGGTTGTTATTAAAAATAGAAGAAATCTATATTTTACCTTCAAAGTCTCACATATATTTATGTCAGTGTTAGCGTTTTTAAATCTGACTGCAGAGTAACGTCACAAAATATTGAAGGCCGTGTCATTTCCTGTGTTTTTAATATTGTGAACAGACGGTGAACACAAATCACACACACAAACATCACATATAGATATTTCTGTTTCAGTGTGTTCATATTTTATGTGTTCTGTTGTTTCTCTTTTGTTGTTGCAGTTTGCACAATAAATGTTCACATTGATAAATCAGATTTAAAAATTATACGCACGCACACACACACACACACACACACACGGCTCCATAATCTAACATATAAAGAATTTCATGCATCAGCCTACAGTGTGAAAATGGTTGAATCTGGTGGAATCCAGTAAAAATGTCAAATGTGACTTTAGTCCAATGAAATGCTGACGTCACAGAACGGTTTGATCGTGTAATGACAGTCAGATTAATAAATGTGGTTTGAATGGAAGTCAATGAGACATTTTGGTCACGATGGTGTCCAGAGGGAGAATCTGACACTACATGAAAAATACTAATGCAGTCAAATCAATGTGTGTTAATGTTTGACATATCCAAGACTGTAATCAGCACCAACACCACATCCACCTTTGTATGTGATAAATAACGAATCATTCAAATCATTACACTGACATTTAAAGGGTTACAATCAGGACAATTATTCAGAGTTTGGTAGTTTGGAGCAAGTCTGAAGTTGTTTCAGAGATTTATGAAATAAATTTTGATGTGATGATTTTATAGCAGTTTGTTTGAATTTTTACATTTTTACCATGAAGCAAAGTGCATCAACACAGTTTAAAGACATGAGAGACTAAAAGACACTGGATTTCAAAAGTTTTACTCAAAGAAAAGTTCCTGCAAAAATTCATGCCACAACCTGAAACAGACAAAATGATCAAATCAAAAAAACAAAAGTTGAGAAAAACGTACAAAAATGCACAAGAGTTAAAGATGTTGGACTTGTTGGATCTCATCAACACCAAGTGTAAACTGCAAATGTAACGTCTGATGGCTAAAATCCTCATAAATAAACTCAGTGGATGAGACGTCCATGTGGGTCGTCAGTGTTGATCTCTGGGCTCAGTTCAAATTTATGTGGGTGGAGGGCTCAGTGTGAAAAAGGCTTACAGACAACAAGAGGAAAGACAAACGAGCACAGAGAGGGAGAGGAGTTCATGAGTGTGTACAGCTGCAGATATGAATCTGTTCTCAGTGGTTATTAGGACTCATAAAAAACTCTGAGAGCGAAGCAACACTTCCTTTCGTGCAGCAGACGGGCTGTGTGGGTTTCTGCTCTGCAGCCTCCTCACCGTTAGCTGCACTTTTTCACATTGATCACACAATGACAGTTACAACCATCGACTCTGGTTAAAGACAAAAAAACAGTTTTATTGATTCTGTAAAGGTGACAGTTTAATGACAGTTTCTCCAGCCTGACCCCAACTTGTAACATAATACAACATATTAGGACATGTGGGAAAGGATCAGAGCGTGCAGACATTTTTAACAACATCAATACAAAGACAATTTCTAATCCATCTGTTCATTTTTAACAGGTTTCAAATCTGACTGTAAATTATGTCATATATAACTTTATGAAAATATATTTCTGCAGTAACTTTTGTTTTTCTCTGTGAAGCTTTTTGTGACTCTGTCACATAAATATGAATCTTAATTCTCAACTCAACTCAACTCAACTTTATTTATAAAGCCCTTTAAAGACACAGCTGACACAAAGTGCTGTACATGAAATAGAACATAAAATATAATACATAAAACATAAGAACAATATAAAAACAATAATAAACAAAAAACAATATTAAAATAATAATAATAAAGCAAAAACAGAAACAGAGTCTCATGCTGGGTTAAAGCCAAGGAATAAAAATGGGTCTTAAGACGCGTTTTAAAAATGGACAGTGAAGGGGCTTGTCTAATGTGTAGAGGGAGGTCATTCCATAATTCACGTATAATCAGTAACTATACCAATCCATTTCATCTGGATGAAGCTGTAATAGTGACGTGTCATTTTATTGGTTGATAAAAAATAAACAGCCATCATTTTGCCCACATTCAAACTTCAGCCCGACTGACGGAGCCGCTGTGTCCTCATTTTATAGCAGTTGTAGCTTCAGAGCAGCTCGCTCTGCTGTTTGTTCATGTGTGTAAACAACAGTGTCATCAGCGTAGAGATTTACATCCACACTGACACAATTAGAAAAGGGGGTCAGCACTGAACCTTCATTTTCTATGATTATACAAGTCACAATTAAAAGTGGAAATAAAGTAGAGGATCAAAATAACACTACAGCACAGAATTTAACTGCAAATATATATGTGTATATATGTATTTATGTTGTTAGCATGACTGTAGCTAACCTGTGCATCAAAAGATAAATTTAACAACCAACAACAAGACGTCAAAATTCAACATTTCTGACTGCTGATCAAAGTGATCAATGAGATGAATTGATGAGATTTGATGGTGAGAAAAGGCGAGCAGAAAACAGTCAGTCAGCATGTGTGCAGTTGGTGGACGGTCCCTTGTTTCTGAGGATCATCAGCAGAGAGAGTCCACAGCAGTACACCAGACTCTTCACTATCAGCACTGTGTACAGCAGACACAACAGCTTCACCCTGCACTGAGACTGGAAGGACACTGACAGACAGACAGACAGACAGACAGACAGACAGACAGACAGACAGACAGACAGGTCAGTCTTCTCCAAACTGTTTCAGTCTGTGTAAATTTCATCAGAACCTCATCAGATTTTTATCAGTATAATTTGAACTTTTCCAGACGGGACAACCAGCTTTCCATGAAGACAGGGGTCGGCTACAGTTTGAATGAAAGCTCAAAGGCCCTTATTAAATACAACAAGTCAGGGCCTGATCGAGCTTTTAGGGGCCCAGAGCAGGATTTGATGTTCTGTTTTCACCGAGAACCAAAAGTTGGAGCTAAAAGAGGCTAAAAAGCTCCGTGAGAGCTGCAGAGTTGGTGACGGTTTTCTGTGGGCTCACACCTACCAGAGACACCTTTCACTTCACACAGAGTCATTAGATTCATTCTTAATATAGAAATATTTATAGTGGAGCTTTAAGATATCGTCCCCAAAGTTTCTATAACAGCCTCAAAGCCCAAAATGTCGTTTAGTGCCCCTAAAACTTGTTATTAGGCAGACTGTGAAGTGGAAGCTCTCTCATTGGGATTAGTTGTGCTGTTGGACACTCAGAGCAGAATCAGGAGTGAATGTTTGAATCCTTCAATGATGAGCACAAAGTGAACAGACTGATATGCAGCCCTAACTGCAGCAGAACATTGGAGCTGTCCATGCAGAGAGGCAGCAGGTGATCTTACAGTCAGCTTGCTGCAGAGCTGGCAGGTCTGCTGGCTCTCTCTGGAGGACAGGAGGCTGCTGGAGCTGGAACCTCTGCAACAGAAAAGGAGTCAAAAGAAATGTCAGTCCTCTGCTCCTCTGCTCTCTTTGACAGCGTCTCCACATGAAGCTGAATCACTGCTGAACACAGTCACCAAGCCTTCATTACCTTGTTCTGTTTGGGCCTCCACTGTGCCCCCTCGTGCTGGACGGAGCAGTGGTATTTATTTGTGCTGCTCGTGCCGATGGATCAGTAAGATGGAGGCGGTGCGTCCCGACTCTCTGAGCTCCAGCTGCTCTCCCACATCACGGTGCACCTCCTCCAGATTACCGTCCTCCTTTGTCTTTTCCAGGAGAACTTGACCAGAGGAGGAAACATGGCTGAGGCCAGACACAGCAGGGAGCTCTTCCTCCGGGTGGGCTCTGGATGCTGCTGGGTACACGCTCACCACGGGCTTCACTACCTGCTCATCTGAAGTTTGACAGCAGCAACAAGCAGCACAGACACACATTGACACAGTCAACAGCAGCTTACAGCACTGCACTGCATTCAGTCTGATCCTGGAAACTACATGGACTCTGATCACTAAACTACTCATCAATACAGCACAAAGTTCACTACATATACTGTATTCACCTTCATATCAAACACAGTTATCATGTCATGTCATCACATGTTGGAAAATAAAGACAATTCAGTTTGTTTCTTTATCTGAATGTAGTCCATTCACTATAATGTCACATTCATTACTATTACTGAGAATAGAATAGAATAGAAGGATGAAACTGACCTTCATATAGTGGACAATTGTTTTTCTGTGTGAGGGTTAATATACATATTATTATAAGTTACATATTTACCTACACACAGAATGCAACTGTCATTTGAATGATTACAATATCCAGAACATATTATACATTTACCACCATATACTTTAGCCCAGCCACTAAAAAAACAAATCAATACATCAATAATTTCATAAAGATTTGAACTTTCAGACACAATTACAATGATATGTTGGGATTTGTCAAATGGAATAAAGACTGCTGTATAATATAATATAAAAAAGATCAGACTTTATTGATTCATGACGGGAACTTCACATAGAATTTAATATAACGTAATATAATATAATAATCTAAGTCTTGTATGAATGATAATGTGTGCAGTATCTGACACATAATATTTACCACCATATACTTTACTAAATATATTTACTGTTATATATTTGAAATGATGTGAAGCATCATATAATATTTATATTGAGTGTATTAAGATACAAATATATATGTATGTGTGACATTATATATCATCCTATGTCATTTATAGAAATATATAAATTAGTATGCATACATTCTATTTATTGTAATATCATATTCAGTATGTGTTTGCCTTCATGTATAAATATATCTTCCACTAAAAGACATATTTAATTGAATTCTTTTAGACCTCAGTATAGATCACTCTATTTTAATTCAATCTTAAAACCTGGGTGGGCATCAAGGACTCTGCACTTGGTTGGTTTTCCTCTTATCTTTTAGGAAGAACCTTCTCGGTCACCACAGGTAATTGTTCTTCTTCGTCAGCTCACATTACCTGTGGTGTACCGCAAGGTTCAATTTTAGGTCCAGTTTTATTTTCCATTTATACGCTCCTCTTGGCCATATCATTGAACGCCACAATGTTTCTTTTCCTGTATGCAGATGACACACAGATATACCTCCCTCTGAGACCTGCTGACCCTAGAAGCCTGGCTGCTGTGTTAGACTGTCTTAGTGATGTGAACTGCTGGATGAAACAAAATCTCCTGAAACTCAACAAGTCAGAATCTGAAATCATGTTGCTTTATCCTCCATCCACACCAGCTCCATGCTAACCTCTCTTGGTCCATATTCCAACTGCGTAACGCCCACTGCCCGTAATCTAGGAGTCATTTTTGATTCAAAGCTCAGCTTCGAAAAACATCAATAAAGTAGTTCAGTCTTGTTTCCTTCAGTTCAAAACCATCTCCAGAATCAAAACAATCATTTCCGCTCCGACTTAGAAAAAGTTCTACATGCACTAATATTCTCCAGACTCGACCACTGTAACTCACTTCTCTCTGGCATAAATCAGAAATCACTCTCTGGCCTCCAACTTGTGCAAAATGCAGCTCGGCCGTACTGGTTTTAACAGACGACAGCACATCACACTGATTTCAGCTTCTCTTCACTGGCTCCTGTTCGTTTTAGAATTGATTTTAAGATTTTACTGATCACTTTTAAAGCACGGCAGGGTCTGACTCAAGTTACATATCAGAGATGTTGACACCTTATGAGCCGGCCCGCAGCCTCAGGTCCTCAGGTGGTTTCCTTCTGGCTGTTCCAAAGTCGAGGCTCAAAACTAAAGGTGAGCGGGCGTTTGCCATCAGGGCCCTCGACTTTGGAACGCCCTGCCCGAGGACATGAGGCTCGCACAGTCAGTGAATTCTTTGAAATCACTTCTTAAAACACATTTTATAGACTTGCTTTTATGTGATGTCGTCTGTTTAACTTTTTCATTTTAATTAATTTATTCTATTTTTATTGTGTTTTATTTTATTTTATTTTTGTTATGTGGTTGTTTATGTCATTTATGCATTACTTAACGTTTATTTTTTAATTGCTTTATATTACTAAATGTTGTTGGTTCTTCTTATTTTTCTGAGTATTTTGTTGTATGAGTATTATGCTTGTCTGTCAAAGCACTTTGTAAACGCTGTTTTTAAAGGTGCTATAAAAATAAAGGTATTATTATTATTATTATTATTATTATTATTATTATTATATGTACCATCATATAAAATACAGTTGTCATGAGGTAAATTTGACCATTTCAAATGATTGATTAATTATCCTTCAACATATTTAAAGTTATATACTTTTAAAAATACATTTACTGACATATATTAAATGATATTTCATATCATATATTATCCTGTTTTATAAAACAAGAGATGGTGCTGAATTACTGAGATGATCAAATACTGTATATCTGTAACATTGCCAATATCATACTTTTTCTATATAAATCAGTTTGATGTGGTGCAGAAATAAAGAATAAGTTCAGTTGTGCAGTGAGATTTAAACATCTTTTCATGAATTATGAACCTTTTTTATGGAACAATAGCTGCATGGCTGCAAGAATTCTCTACTAATGATGAACAAACTAACATGTAAAGCCTGAAGCAGCAGAAACTCATTAAAAACACATTTTCAACTTGTTCAATCAACAACTGAAGGAAAATGAATGTTTATTCTTACCTGTTACATACAGTTTAGTTCCAGAGCCAAAGATGTCGTAGTCATCACAGTGAAAAAGCGTAATACAAAAACCTGCCTGCTGTTGAATGTGTCAGCTGAGAGTCCAAATGAACACAAAACAATCCTTTCATAAAGTAAAAGCATGAAGTGATTGTGAATCAAGTCAAAGTCACTCCACAATAACTGACTCCAACACCTTTGCAGGCACTCTGAACACTTTCTAAACACTTTGACATCCATAATCAGTCTGCTGTCTGTGAGGAGCTGCTGAGTGCCTTTCCCTTTCATGAACCTGCTCATCCCTCCTTCACACAGGAGGATTTCCAACAGCTGCTGGGCAGGTGCAAGCCTGGCAAGGCACCAGGGCCAGATGGCATCCCAGCTAAGGGGCTCAAGCTCTGTGCCATGGAGCTCTCTGCCATCCTCCACTCTATCTTCTGTCAGTCCTACAGGACAGCATCAATACCCACATCTGGAAAACATCCACCATCTCCACCACCATGTGGAAAAACTGATCCTGAACACCATCCTGCCAGCTTGTCAGACCACAGCTGGACCCCACCAGGGCCAAACGGGGACGGAGGATGCTGTGGCATGCCTCCTCCACCCCCTCCTTCAACATCTGGAATCAGCAGTCAGCTTCCTACAGTCCTCTTTGGTGACTTCATCTCCACCTTCAGTCCAATTCAACAGCACCAGATGATGAAGAAAGCTCAACATCCCTCCACTCCTCATCCACTGGATTCACAGCTTCCTCAGCAACAGACCACAGGCTGTTAGAATAGACACAGTGTCATCACCAACAGCAGAGCCCCTCAGGGCTGTGTCCTCAGTCCCTTCCTCTACACAAATGACTGGACCAGCCCCACACCATCACCACATACTTCAAATACTCTGATGACACTGCCATTCTCAGACTACTCAATGACAATAACTCTGTTACAGCCTGTCAAAACTCCATTTGTCTGGTCTGAACTGCTCATCAGCACGGTGTAGACAGGACATGATGTCTCTTAACCACTGAGCGTGTGAGGGCGGGGCAGCATCCCTCCGCCTTAGTAATATTGCACGTCTAGCCAGAAGAGAGGAGAAGGAGAGTGTGTGGCTTTTGGTTGGAGTGAGGCGTGCTTCGTCCTCACCAGTGGTGCCGAAAGGGCGATCAGTGGGTTGGGCTCTAGCTCCAGATTAAGAACGAGGGACAAGGTTTGGAAAACCTCTCCAGTATCTTTCCAGGCTCGGACAAGTCCAAAACATGTGGAGAAGCGAGGCCTCACCTCTCTTCCATTTGTTACATAAAGGACCAACATCTGAATATATATGAGATAATTTAGATATATGAGCCCTGTGCACCACCTTAAACTGTGACAGGCAGTGACGTGCCCAGAGAGATGTTGAATTTACCAGCCTGAGAATGGAATCCCATACATCGTTTGACTGTTGAAAGTTGAAATCCTGCTCCCACGCAGTTTAGATTTTGTCCAGAGGAGCCTGTTTTATGCCCATCAGTCTGTCATACATGACAGATATTAACCCCTTGCACGATGGGTGCAAACCAAGTAACATATCGGCGGTGGTCGCAGTGGTTGCCTCGGGGAAACTAGCCATCTGAGAATGGAGAAAGTGTCTTGCCTGCAGGTCTTCGTCTTCGTCTTCTTCCGCTTATCCGAGGTCGGGTTGCGGGGGCAGCAGCTTCAGTAGGGAAGCCCAGACTTCCCTCTCCCCGGGCCACTTTGTCCAGCTCTTCCAGGGGAACCCCAAGGCATTCCCAGGCCAGCCGAGAGACATAGTCTCTCCAGCGTGTCCTGGGTCTTCCCCGGGGCCGCCTCCCGGAGGGATGTGCCCGGAACACCTCACCAGGGAGACGTCCAGGCGGCATCCTCACTAGATGCCCGAGCAACCTCAACTG